>JAKCPI010023513.1:0-16003 GCA_023213315.1 Euborellia annulipes | reverse complement strand
TTAATAATCAAATTACAATCTTTTGTTGAATCGCTTAATAAAAAGGCCGCTACTTGTTGCGTTGACGCTTTAAATAATAAATATTTCCCGCTCCCAGGAGAAGGGGTGATTGATACCAGATTCTTTACGTTGATGTTTGAAGTTAGAGACCATAAAAAATTTGCTGATAGGACAGGAAATTATTGTTTTCGTAATTTATTATTTTATTAATTGTTTTTTTTTTTAAACAAAAGCAATAAATTACATTGCCTAAGGTAATGTCAATCAAATTTCAAACTATATATTTTTCAAAATACAAGCCGGATGTTTTAATCGAAAGAGACCGAATCATAAAATAAAAAAAAAAAATATATTTGAAACCACCGTCCTTCAACTGAAAATATTTAATATTTTAATAATAGAGGAGGTGATAATATGAACCTCCTTTTTGATTTGGACTACTCGATTACAATATGTTTTCATGCTACTTTATTTGACTTAGGGTCTATGAAAAAAATATCAAAAATACAATACTTTTTCTGAATTATGTACCGCGGGCCACAAGTGCCTGAGGTTCTCCTTTACAGGCAACACTAAGCATTTTGTTGCCTAAGTTCAAGGCTCATTAGGCACTTGTGGCCCGACTGACCGAGAAAAAAAAAAAATAAGCTTGGTAGTAATATGAACTCTCTACAGTTTTTACTTAAAAAATCAAAAATTTTGTTAGAATTAAAAAAAAAAAAAACTCATAAATGATTCTATAAAGTGGGTGAGTTCGTGGCTGTAGATATTGAAATGTTGGGGTTGCGAGGAAGCAGCAGGAGGATTTGGACCAATGGAAACCCCAATTCCAAATTGAGACGTTTTGGCGAAAATTTTATTTTGCCATCTTCGGACTTTTAGGAATTTTCATGCTTATATCGAATACAAACATGTGTCATTTGGTCATGTCGGTTTTTATAAAATACAGCTTCGAGTGCAATGGCTCAGAGATTTCGAAGTAAATGAACATTTTTTACTTGGCCAAATGACACATGTTTGAATTCGATATAAGCATGAAAAATCCTAAACGACTGAAGATGGAAAAATAAAATTTTCGCCGAAACGTCTCAACTTGGAATTGGTGTTTCATTGGTCCAAACCTGATTGATTCTACAAAGTACTTTGGCCTAGCCAATGAATAACTCTCACAGCTTTGTTAGATCTATAAAGTAACAATGGCGGAAAAAAGATTTATCCTGGGGTGGGGTTTGATTAAAATAAAATTTACTTTAATATTTTGAAGGGCAAAAAAATTAGATTTTCTCTCTGGGTTCATATTTTAAGCCAGTGGTTCCCAACCTTTTTTGATGTGCGGACCACTTTTTTCCGTAAAAAAAAAAACGCTGAGGGTCCAAATATATATATATAAATACATATAATTTTTTATCTTTTCTTAGACGTCCGCGGCCCAGTTTCAATCAGCCCGCCGCCCACTGGTTGGGAACCGCTGTCTTATACTATTAAACGAGTAATGTACAGTGAGGGACAATATTAAGTCCCACCCATGCGTTTTCTAGTTGTGATTATTACATTGTTTAAAAAAAAATATTATATATTTTTTAATAGAAACTTTCATGGTTCAAACCTAAAAAATCTCCAATACAGATTTTCATTTTCTTTTATAAAAACAATCAAATAATCACAAGTAGAAAACTCATAGGTTGACTTAATATTGTGCCTCACTGTACAATGGCAACAAGAAGGCCTACCTGGAGCGCCTTGAGCTTAGGCAACCAAATTGTCTCAAAAAGTAGCTTTTTCCTTTGAGTTGCATTAAAAAAAAGATGATTTATTTTAAAAATATTGGTTTGTTTGACTAAGCACAAGGCTCCACCCTCGAGCACATGAGGCACTTGTCGCGGGCACTGTACATTTTTTTGTTTATATGTAAGTGCTTCAGTTCTCAAAAACGACTCTATCGATTTTTTTCAAATTTTAAATATTTACCATTTCTGGTACTAATATGAAATTTTGCTAGGTCTTTAGGAAACTTCTAGTACTAGTCCTTTACTGATGTACTTTTTTAGTACCTCCAATGTTCTCGAAATTCGCTCTAGCGATTTCTTTCGAATTCTAAATATATAGAATTTATCTTTGTGAAAATTCGGGTGCTAGTTCTTTACAAATGTACTTTTTTAGTTTTTTCAATTTTATGTAAAAAAAAATAATAAATAAACTCGAGCTGTACGTCATTGGGTTCACTAAATACGGCAATACTTCAATATTAAATTGCTTCTAGAGTAAAAAACAACCGCTTAAGAGAAATTCTCTAATATTTATGGTTGGTTTCAATAGTCTACTCTACTCTTTTCAAAGATTGCTAAAAAAGGAAAGTAGCTTAGCTTGCGAGGTATTTCTTATTTTATTCTAACGTATTGAAAATATTTTTATTAATCAACTTTTATCAATTTCTTCTTTTTTTTTTTTGTAGGTAAAAAAATAAGTAATTTTTAATACAAAAGTTGTGATAGAAATTTTCGGCCAAGGCCAATCAAGGTCGCCGGGAAAAGATTTCTCTCACTTTGCTAAATATCCTATGTAATGTTTATAATAGAATTAGTATTATTTAATTACAATTATCGCTGATTTAGGAAATTTAACTTTATTTTTTTAATTACAGCCTGTATTTCTCATATAAGGAATAAAACTGAATTTAAATATTTTTTTTATCACCAATAGTTTTTCTACAAATAATACATTTTTTGAAACTTTAGAACAGGAGTGGCCAATCCGCGGGCCGCGACCCGCTTTGAACATTTTTGAGGCCCGCGAGATTTTTTTGACTTTTATAAAATCTGTTTTATTTTATTCAATAGGATTCGGACCAAGAGGTTCAAATTAAAAGTCAAGAGTTTATTTTTAATTGTTTTTTTTTTCACCCTAAGAAAATCCTATAGAGGGTCTAATTCTAATATTTATATGCAGCCCGCGGAGTTATGATGCATTTCCAAAGTGGCCCGCAAAATCATTTGAGTTGGCCACCCCTGCTCTAGAATAACTTTAAGAGTTGTTGCTTGAATTTAAATTTGATGTGTTTAATTGAAACTACTTTAAAAACACAAACCACTCAGCAGAAATTTCCATTAAATTTACCAAACACATTCAGTAGAAAGAAGATTTACAATGTCCTCATTACAAAAATGAACTGGGAAAAAAATTTTAACTCATTGCAGTTCATTCACTCATAATTATTGTAAAAGAGAAGCTTGGAGTCGGGAGGAATAAAACCAGCGATTGAGTCGAACACCTTTACACTTTATTCAGGACAAACGTTTCCACAACCATAACAGCTACCGTCTTCAGTGCCAATGAAAGTTTCTTAAGGTGTCTCTGTCATTTATAATAATTGGGTAGTTTTGCATAGGAAGCATCAACCTAGATCAAGTAATCAACTTGCCTGGAGCGCTCGGCAAGTGTTTAACATGCTTCCTATGCAAAACTACCCAATTATTATATATGACAGGAACATCTTAAGAAACTTTCATTGACACTGAAGATGTCAGCTGTTATGGAAAATCAACCTATTTTTTACGTAAAAGAGAAGCTCTCATAAAATACATTCCGATTGAGTAAATCCGCTACTGACAATCTTTTTCCAACCAAATTTTTTCCAATGAAGATCAAAATTCTCATTTTTCATTGAATTAATAATTAATAACTTTCTTATCCTCTACCATTCAAATGAAAATCTTTTTTCTATTTTACATAAGATTTAAAATAGAATCTTCAATTTATCAAACTTTTTTTTCAATAATTATTATTAATTTTTGGGCTATTACAATATTTAGGCCTATAATGTGAAAATAAAAGATCTCACTATCTTAATGATTCCTTAATCTTGTGATCATTAGGATGTTATTGTTTTGAGATTAAAATACCCTATATCAAACATAGATAACCTAATTAATAAATATCGCCTGCTGAAAATCATAGTGTCGAGTCCAAAATTCTACTCTTCAGGAAAAGGCGTTTAAAAGTTTTTTAAACATTTAAATAGCCTGGCGGGGCCTTGGTATAGTGGTTAGCTTACTAGCTACTGTACTAAGGGTCGCGGGTTCGCTTCCCAACTCATGCGACAAAAATTTATTTAAAGTGTATCGGCTACCAATCATTTTAAATAAATAGGGACAGGGTCTAAATGGCCTTAGATGCCGAAAAAGACTTTAAATATTGATGTTATGGAATGGAAAAGAATAAGTACAGGTGCAGCAAATGAAGAGAGCCTTTGGATGCCAAATGCCGAAAAGGAGACGTTTCGGACAAAATTTATTTGTCCATCTTCAGTCCTCGTTGACTTATAAATTAATTAGGCACAAAGTTGTCATTGTTGTCTCGGCACAAATTTGTGCGCATGTATATTTTTTTATAAAATCAGGCGAGTGATATCTTATTGACTCTCACGTAACATTGACACTCGCCTGATTTTATAAAAAAATATACATGCGCACAAATTTGTGCCGAGACAACAATGACAACTTTGTGCCTAATTAATTTATAAGCCAACGAGGACTGAAGATGGACAAATAAATTTTGTCCGAAACGTCTCCTTTTCGGCATTTGGCATCCAAAGGCTCTCTTTATTTGCTGCACCTGTAGGCCTACTTATTCTTTTCCATTCCAATTAAAAAAAAATAGTCGGGCAACAAAAGAAAAGGCCAGAATCAATAGCAAAGAATGGAAATATATTTTCGCCACTTTGCCACTCAAAAGAGAAATCAATCGTTTTAACATCGTTTGGTAGGCTTAACTCAAAAATTGAATTTTCGCACTTTCGCCACTATGATTCTCAGCAGGCTTATCGTAAGTTTATTTTGTATCCCAATTAATTTCAATATTTTTAGAACTTAAGGTTCATCAACCCGTATTTTTTAGTAATTGAAAAAACTTCGACGAGTAAATTAGAATTTTAATAAATGTGATTACCTCTTTGCCAGGTGTCTACATCTAGAGGAACGCTATTTCCTGGAATATACGCCCCTGAATTAATTGCTGCTTGTCTGAGTGCTGTTGATGGATAAAGGAACTCAATCGTTTTCCAAGCATGGAGAGTTCTTAATCTGGAGACACCCTCAACCGACGAAATTAGGAATACAAGACCCAACCTGTGGAACAAACGGAATATATTAAATCCTTCGGAATTCAAGGTAGAATATATATTTTTTTCTCTTAAAAAAAATATTTAAAACATGTGGCCGAGAAAGTATTATTATTATTATTCACAAATAAATAGGGCTTTGTCCTTGGCATCCTTTGGGGAGGTATTTACTACGATTCCCACGCCTCCCCCAAAATGGTTAAATTTACTCAGAATATAAAATTCTAGCCCCCAAGATATTAGCCTATCATTTTCGTGCCTTAACCTGAATGACGCCACTATTTATAAATATTAATAACAAATATATTTTTTCTAATTCATAATCACCTTCAACATTTTGAAAACATTATTATGATATTTGTGTAAAATCTTTTGGCTGTTTGCCAAAGGCCATCTCGCCAGTTTTACATAATTACATTACAGTTTTACATAATACATAATCAATAATAATTTCAATTAATTGATAACCATGATTTAACTGATGATTTGGGAAAAGAAGTAAATCCCTGACTCCTAACCCAAAAGTCTTCCTCGCTACACTACACAAGCTACACTTAAGAATTAAAAGAATCGACTAAATGGAAACCTTTTATTAAATTAATTCTAACATTTATAATAATAATAAAAATTCATGAGGAGCCTGTTCATTAATCTTTCACAGTTCCCTTGAACTTAATCATTTAAACGCATTAGCACAATAATTGCCAATTTCAATTTTCATTTCACTATAAACTTTTTATTTGTATTTTGTTTTAGATAAGAATATCAATTTGATATAAGCCTAATAATATGCTACTTTTAAAAATCGAAATAGAAATGTTCCGCTCTAAATATTAAGTTGTGTGTATGTCTGTCTGTGTGTTTGTTTGTTTCTGTCTATCGTACTATAAATCACTTTCCATCCGTCATTTGCAATAATAATATTATAACTACAAATTGGAGATGTCAAAATTTTAATAACCTTCAAGGTTATTCGAAATTTTAGCCATAAACTCAACACGCAAAGCTCATCAATTGTTTTTCTCTTTTTTTATTGAATAAAAAGTTATGATACTGTATAAAAAAAAAATAATAATAAGGAAGAAAAGAAGCATTAAAGTCTCTAAAGAATTAAAAGTTTAGAGATCTTAAATAAAAAATTTGTAAAAATAACAATAAATGCTGTGATTTGATATTTTTCATTATTTTTATTTAAGAATCTTTATAGAAATAAAAAAAAGGTTGGGTGATGGGGAGGGAATCCCAGAGTCACGAACACAGGACATTTTGGCGTACAACGATGAAATTTCGCGATTGTCTATATATATATATATTATTCAATATAGGCCTACTATTGATACAACGCGTTCTCTCTAAATACAGTAGTTGAGCGGGTAGAAAACTATTTTTTTTTTTTAATTTAGATTATATTTGTTAACGTAACTTTTAATAACTCCTAATAAAAGTGAAATGACTAAAACAGACAAGAAAACTTATCCATATTACTATCACTTGGTAAAAAATGTTTTTAACATTTTTTTTATAAATAGACATTATAGGAAGGTGAAGAAAATAGACTTTATTCGGCCCAAAATTATTTATTTCCTATGTCAACGTTTCGGGGACTATACCTCACCCATCCTCAGGACAAAGGTTGTAAAAAAGGAGACACGAAAGATTTTTAGATTTTGTTGTAAAAAATCTTTCGTTCCTCCTTTTTTACAACCTTTTCCTTGAGGATGGGTGGCGAGTCCCCGACGTTGACATAGGAAATAAATAATTTTGGGCCGAATAAAGTCCATTTTCTTCACCTCTCTGTAAATTAGACGGCCTTCCTCCATACGATTATATTAGACATTATATTTTGAAAATAATTATTTTAGTGCCAAATGTCATTATACTATTCTTTTTTCCCCTACAACAAGCCCGAGGCCTTCCAATGTTTATAAATTTTACTTCTTGAATTCAAATATACAGTACTGCTAAAAACTAAATATATGTGACAAAGCACAGAACACAACTTTCGATTTCCGTAGGTAAAAGAAAGTTGTGTGCTGTGAGACCAGACACACCAGATTTTTCAATATGCTTGTATTTTTGAGTTTTCATTTTGTTTTACTTAAAAAGCTGAGCTACGGTCGTTTTCATTGTTATAGGGATAAAAGCTTTGTTCACCCTCCTGAATGACAAAAATTATATTAGTTATCAATTAATTCCCTTGTAAGTTACCCTCAGGGTAACTCACAGTAACACAACGTGTCTGTTCCTACTCTAAGGACTGAAAAGAAAGACCCCTCCAAATCATCTTTTTCTCTATATTCAAAAGCGACAAACTCTTCCGGACGCAAGATTTTTTCAAATTAATAAGAAATTTAAGAATTTTATTTATATATCTAAAAAAAAAACTTTAATGATTATTTTTTAATTAAAAAGAAAATAAGCAAAGTCGTCAGGTGGTTTCATCCAAGGGCGGATCCAGAGGTGTTTCTCGGGGGGGGGGGGTAATCTGGTGTGACTCGTCGCACAGCACACTATTATTTCTTAATTTCGGTAATTTAAAGGTGCATTCTGTACTTGTTTGCCAGAATATAAATACAAATCAAATTTTTAAGTAGACCCTATTAATTTTTAAAATTTTACATTGAAAATAAATTTTTTTGCGGAAAAAAAAGGTATTTTTTTCAAATCTCGGGGGGGGGGGGGGTAATCACCCCTTTACCCCCTCCCCCCTTGTATCCGCTTATGGTTTCATCTATTTTATTTCATAAAAAATTTATTAAATAAAACAAAATTGTTTATTTAGTAACCCTGAACAGGTGTTTGAAAAAAAATTAACTCTTCTATCATAGAAAAAAGAAAAGACGATTTATTAATGTTTGTTTGACCTTTTACTTATATACTTTTGAACTTTTTAGACTTTTGAATAAATATTCGGCCTATAGATTTATACTCACATCATTTTTATGCATTTATCAAGAGGGGATTGCGGGAGCTCGAGATGCTGATAAAATCAAGTCTTACAATTGTTAGTCTGTAATGGCAACATCAGATTTTTATAATAGGGATTTATTTTATCAGCATATAACCATTGAACAAAGCAAAATTTTCCTTTAGGCATTAAATAAAAGATTATCTACGGTGAAATGATTATAACAATATATTAGGCTATTACAATAATATATTATTTCCGATAAATTATAAAATACGTATTTCATACAACTTGATGGTATTTCCCTTTTTAAAAAGTCTGCTAGTGTAATTTAAAATTAATTTATTAATCTGATTTGAAGTCAATAATATCTGGCCGAGTAAAAATGATTAAAAATGATCGAGGGATCCACACGCCCACAGCAGGTCTGCATAGTGAACCTTGAGGGACAGACAGGGATATGCACGCCCGCACCAAGGACACCCAGGGATCCACACGGCCAGACCAGAGACACACACAGTAGATCGAAAGATCCCGGGGTGTCCCTAAGAGTTCATTATGCAGACCTGCTGCGGGCGTGTGGATCCCTCGATCATTTTTAATCATTTTTACTCGGGTGACCGAATAAGCCAGAGAAATAATTTGAATTATTTATCAATGATCAAGATTTGAGGATAAAACTAATAGGCCTACAAGTTTTTTTTATAATCTGACATCATAGAGCAATTAATATTCTTGAATTAAAAAAAAATATTTTTTATACTAATAGGTGGTGAACCGTTAAGTTGAAGAAAAACATAGTAATGCAAAAGTTGCATTTATTTACAATAATTATATAAAGAATAATTATTTGAATTCTCTTTACTAATCTTTTTAATCGACTATATTAGAGACTTAAAAAAATAAATAATGTTGGCCTTGGCAGATGACATGGGCGTAACTAGGGGCGTGCCGGGGAGGGCCTCCCCCAGAAGGCTCGTGCCCCCCCCCCAGAAAGGTCCTTGCCCCAAGAAAAATTGAGAAAATATGGGGCTTTCCAGGCCCACTGGTGGATGCTGGTCCCATGGCCCCCCCCCAGCGAGGATGGCTGGTCCTATGCCCCCCCCCCAGCCAAATTCTTTAGTTACGCCCATGGCAGAGGGCTAATAGGCAGGTCTCACTCTTCCTATTCTTTACCCTCTAACAGCTAACTAATCTAGATAATAGTGACATATTCTCTGACAGTGCCTTAAATTGGCATGCATATTTTTTTCCATAGATTTTTAATTAAAAAAAAATTGTTGTAATTTATGACTCGCTCCGCTTTTGTAGCCCCTCGCCCCCGAACATGAAATATATAATTTCTTATTTGAACCCTGTTATGCATTAGTGTGTCAAGCGCCAAAAAAAATTAAAAATTGAGTTAAGCACGGAATATTGTTTCAAATGCTATAATTAATAATATTTTTTTATGAAATATGCCCTTAAAAAATTTATATTTAATGTTACTTGCGCAATTGACAAAAAAAAAATTATATATAACCTAATCAAAACAAAAAACTTTAATGTTAATTTTCTCAAAACTCTGTAGCTGTCGCTTGACACACTAATGCGTAACAAGGTCCATTTATGCATTTCTTTTAGTTGGAAAAATTTAATCACCCTCCACATCAGAAATTGCCAATAACAGAATTATGTTGGATTTGAATATGAATTGACATTATTCCAGCTCATCCCAAAAATTATTCAGTATTCCTTACTTCTAGGTTAGAAAAATGAGAGATAATCTCATTTATTACCGAAGCACAATTCGTGATAGCCTTAGGCCAGACGGAAACGTTCCTAAAATTGAACCTTCCAACTTCCGATTGAAAAAATTGCAAAATATATTTCTTTCAGTACCCAACCAGTCAAAAAATTTCTTATTTTCAAACTTTTTCTTCTCTATTTGTGACATTTACTAGTTGAGATTCTGTAATTTTAGAATTCATTAAAAAATTCCAATTTCATTCAGAATGATGATTATTAGTTGTCAACTTAGGACTCTCAATCATAAATTCTTCAATTCTCTTGGAGTATCAGCCCTGATCCTGACCTTTGAACTCGTAACCTTATCGCTTACCTGTCTGTCTCTTTCTCTCTTTCTCACGTAATTCGTTTCTCAATAACAAGGTGGAGGAAAAATAATAAGTAGGTGTATTTATTTATTTTTTTTCTAACAATTAAGAAATTCCTAGAGATGATCTTTATTATGTAACATCCAATCAAATCCTATAAATTTTACCTAGTTATTATTTTAAAAAATTCATTAATTAGATAAATTATTGAACATCTATTTTTCTTTTAGAAGGCATTTTATTTGAATCCTTATATAAGATAGAAAATTAATTTCGTACGTTCCTTTTTAATTAAAAAAAAAAAAAAATAATCCATTTCTTTTTATCTTTTATTTTTATTGGTTTAGATTATTTTAAAACAAGAGACATTTTTGTAAAAGTGAAGGGTAGTTCTCGTAAAAAATCGAAAGCTTAAAATAGTAAATAACTCCAAAAAAATCAGTGATAAGCTTATACAGTAATAATAGTTCGCTCGGACAAGTCTGACACTTGATCTACTCCTACCAGTCACTTGGGCTTATTTATTTTCTTAATTTTGTCTAAATTATACAATAGTATAATAAATTTGATATCAGGACTATTTTGAAAACCAAGTTTCAAAGAGTGGCATCCTTATTTGGAGGTCGGTAAACTTTAAAACAGGCCACTTGTACTTTTTCTGCTGCCACTAAATATTTTGCATTGGTAATTATTTAAATATTAATTTGAAATATATTTTAAATAAATTATATAAATACATATTGCTTTCATTAAAATTTTTTTTATTTTATAAATTACATAAAATAATAGAGATTTAATTATAGTTGAATGTACATGTAAAAATATTTAAGTTGAAAATTTATTATTCTGTGAGTTCTAACTACACTATGTGCCCCTTATAGTAGGAGCTCCTACCTCCTATACCAAACGTCCGGGTTCGGACCCAGCAGTCCGATGATTTTATTTAAGCCATTTGGATAACAGATGGCTTAAATAGAAATGCCTGAACCCACAATAGATAATATATATATTACAACGGTTATCGTCAAAGTCTTAAATGGCCTAAGTTGCCGAAAGACTGTGTGAATGTGTGTGTGAGTGTGAGTGTGAATGAGAAAAAAGTGTGAATGTTTAAAAAAAAAAAAAAAAAAAAAAAACTCACTATGTATATTATTACTGGTATTATTGAATTTAAATTTATTCAGGCCTGTCGGGAAATCCTCTTCTAGCTCCTGGGAGGACAAGTAATTTGAGGAATATTGAGATTTTGCATAGTCAGTACAAAGGGTCTTCTGAACCTCTCTCTTAATTCATTGTTCTTTATTCATTGTATAAATCTTGCTAAGGCCCCTGGTTTCGCCTCTTGTCCTAAGGGTCAGAGGTTTGCCCATCTCAAACTAAGATTTTTTCTAAATTAAATCGGCTACTTATTAAATTGGAAAAATAGGAACTGAGTCGAAATGAGATGCCGAAAAAGAATATACTTCTTTTTTTTTTTTAATATCGATTTAAAATTTTATTTCACCCCTTACTATTAAAAAATCCCCCATTATTTTTCAACTCTTTTCTTGGCCCTTTAGAAATTTTGCTGACTCCTGGGTTCATTTTTATAAAAACTCTATTATAAAATAATATTTTATCTACTTCTACTGTACAATAATCGATTAAAGAAAAACGCAAAAAAATAAACATAAAAATCTTTCTTATTCCTTCAATGTTCATAAAATTTGAAGACAAAGGGCTAAATAAAAGCGACAATTATTGTAATTTGACTCTCAATGAACAAAACACCAAAAAAATGTAATAATAATTCAAATCAAACGATTGCTGGAATGTCGAGGCTAATGAGATATTTCAAGGTTTTCAAGGTTGATTTATTGTTGAGAAATCCTCCCACCCCAAAAAAGGTAAAAAACAACAACAACCATGTACGGTTATTGCTAATAGCATTAAATAAATCAGAATTTATACGTATATTTGTACTCGCATTTTACATTGAATATTAAAAAAAAAAAAAAAAATTAGTCATAAAAGAAAATAAACTTAATGATCTGTAAAGTTGTCAATCACTAAAAAGCCTAATCAATTCATTTGTACTATCAATCCAATCAATCGTGAATGAAATTTTTTTTTTTTGAAAGTTTGCATATTATATAAAAAAAAAAGTTTTTGTAAGTTGTTTTATCAAGTCCTGCTAAATGTAAATTATTCTTTTCTCAAATTAAAGGATTTTCTTCTTTATTATTTTTAACAAGAAGTTTGCCTGCCCCTTTTAACAAGCTTTATTAGAATATAAGCAGGAAATTTTGAAAAATCCCGGAGGTGAAGATGATAATTTCCCTCTGCTTTAATTTGAGTAGATAATTAATATTGAAGTTGTTTTGCTTGAGCAGAAGGAAGGTGTGCAACATGTGTATGTTGTTACTAATGAGTCACTCATGCAGTTTCATATCCTGTATATGTATTTATTTTATATTTCATTCTTTTAAATTAACTAGTGGATGATGTTGATACGGTATCATATTAATCAAATAAAACTTAAAAAATTAGGTTCTCCTGAATCATGGGGAACGATTTTGCCACCAGCAAAATTTTATTTTATTTTTAATTTAGACTACTTTCTAGAAACATATAGCAAATGAATATTTATATTATCGCCTGCTGAGAATAGAATCATAGTGGCGAAAGTCCGAAATTGAACAATTCGAGAAAAAGGGTGTGAAAAACATGTTTTTACAACATTTTATAAACATGTACATGTACATTTAAATACGACAACAAATGAATAGGCCAGACAGAATCAATATCAAAGAATGGAAATATATTTTCGCCATGCCACTTTGGCACCCAAAAAAGAAGACGTTTTAACAACATTTACTAGGCTTAACTCAAAATTGAATTTTCGGACTTGCATCACTATGATTCCCAGCAGGCGATATAATAATGATAATGGTCTAATATCTGGCGTCTTAAACTTTTTCTATTAGCGACTCGTTTAGGGGCCAGATAATTTTAAACGATCCCCAATATAATAAAATTTATTTAGATTACAGTCAATTTAAAATTAATATATAGTAGAATTTACAATGCCGATAAGGAATATATAATATGAACCTATTTTTTGCCCCCAGGGAGTCGCAGTTTAAGAAGACCTGGTCTGTTAAGAAATTTGAAAATTTTATTTGTTTTATAGACATTCCACTTTGGCTGTCACCTTTTGTCTTGAGTCGTTCAGATAATTTATAAATATAAAGAAAACCGCTAATCGACCCTGAAGATTTTACAAATATAGACATTCCCAAGTTCAACCTAGCCTATTTTATTTATATAATTTGCAAGAACGAAAAAAAAGAGGACAGTGTATCCAGGTCCCGAACATTAAACCCCTTTATAATAAATTATTTTATTTGTCAGGCCTAAATCATATCATTTATTTTTTGTAAATTCCTAAAAGAGGGAGAAATTAATTAAATTTTCTATCAATTAATGTAATTTATAAGAGGAGGGGTAGATGCTTCTCTGCGATCTGCTTACTTGGCCATCTTGTACGTTTAAAAAATTAAAAATTCCCCCCCCCCCACAATAAGTATAAAATATTCATTAATATAATACGCAAGGAAGTTGTTGTTGATGTTACGAGTTGGAAAAGAGCAAGTACACGAGAGCAGCAAAGAAATGAAAGCCTTTGGATGCCAAATGCCGAAAGGAGATGTTTCGGACAAAATTTATTCATCCATCTTCAGTCCATGTAGACTTATAATCTAATTCAGGCACAAAGTTGTCAATGGTGTTGTGGCACAAAATCCGTGCACATGTATATTTTATTAAACACTCGCCCTTTTATAAAATATACATGTGGACGGATTTTGTGCCACAACACCATTGACAACTTTGTGCTTGATTTAGATTATAAGTCTACATGGACTGAAGATGGATGAATAAATTTTGTCCGAAACGTCTCCTTTAGGCATTTGGCATCCAAAGGCTTTCATTTCTTTGCTGGTCTCCTGTACTTGCTCTTTTCCAATTCATATTCATTAAAATAGTTATTTCTTAATTGATTTAAGAAGAAATCTAATTGTATTTAATGTATAATTTTCTTTTATCTAAAAATTATCTAAAGTTGTGGTCTGAAGTAATTGCATATTAGGACAAAATTGATTATGTTTATCTTCGGTATAGTAGGTCGTAAAAAAGTAAATGATAAGTTTATCGATAATTTATTTGAATTAATTGGCAGCTAATATCAATTAAATACATTTTTATCGTCGACGACCGGAAACGAATCAGTGATCCTTACATTGTCTCTGCTTCACGAAACAATTTATTCTAAATAAAATAGGATCTTTTATTGAAAATTATATAACCTTAGGATTACGAGCCAAATAATTTAACTTCCTGCTACTTCCTCTATTTTCTCAATAGTTTGGCAGCAATCAGAAAAAAAAAATTTTGAACTTTTGTTTGAAAAAGATTTTACAACCTTTTAGATCTCCGAATAACGAGATTCAAGCGCAACAAAATTAAAGCCTCAATATGCTTATTGAGACATTTTGGGAAACAATTTATTGTTTCATCATCAGTCGCTGCTCCTGTTTTATTTTCTTCTTAATCAGATCTCAGTTCTACAGCCACTTCGCTTAATATAATATAGGCTATATGGTATTATTATTATTTTTTTTTTTTTTGCTCAGGGTTTCTCAAAACCAGTACGGATTATTGGTTTCGGAGAGGCTCTAGTGTAACAAGCACAGATATTAGACTTATTTAGTTAAAATATTAACAAAATTAAAATAACGGATCGATTACAATTTGGTTTTCTTTTTTTTTTGTGCTTATTTGTTAAAGGCCAAATGGCATTGTCATTATTAACTGAGCCTTCTTAGATAATTAGATTCGCAGAACGCAGGAATCGGGTCGCCATCTTCGGAGTCTCCTTAGATTAAAAAACTTTTCAACAAAGCAACTTCCTTCATCGCTGTTCTGTCAGTTCAGTTCATTTTTCAGTTCCGTATTCTCTTAGGAAATTGAACATTTTTAATTCCATCATTTCATGGTAGAATGAAGAATTATGGTTGGTTCAGGTTCAAAGAAAATTGAAATTAATTGCTAGTGACAATCTTTTTTTTTTTTTTATTCTATATTTATTTTTAACAAAGGTTTATATTCGAAGATGCTGGCGATTTGTTTATTTTAAATTTTATGCTAATAATTTCGTACATTAACACTTTATCAATATTAACAGTTTATTTTTTCGTCATCTTAGACTCTGTCCATATTTATTTAAAACGATAGTGCAGAAAATAATTAAATAAACTTTTGTCGCTTTGAACAAGAAGCGCACGCACCACAGGCCCTAGAAAATAAAGTGAGACTTCCCCCACTGTCCTAAGGGCCAGGGATCATTACTTGTTGTTTTTTTTTTTTTTTTTTTATAAAAAAAACATTCACACTTTTTTCTCATTCACACTCCCATTCACACACACATTCATACGGTCTTTTCAGCAACTTAGGCCATATAAGACTTTGACGATAACCGTTGTAGAGAATATATCTATTGTAGGGTCAGGCATTTCTATTTAAGTCATCTGGTATCCAATACTTGTTGGTTAAATTAATTCAAGTTAGTTAAAGTGTAAAGTTCCATTTCTCTTAGAGTTAATTGAAAGCTTTATTTAGTTAATAATAAAATAAATAAAAACAATCAATATATTTTTTTTTTAACACTCACACTTTTTTCCCAATCACACTCAAATTCACACAGTCTTTTCGGCAACTTAGGCCATATAAGACTTTTATACGATAACCGTTAATTGTGAATATATATATATATATATATATATTGGGTCCAGGCATAAAATAAAATCATCGGACTGCCTCAGTTTCGAACACTCGACCCTTGGT
>JAKCPI010023512.1:0-10969 GCA_023213315.1 Euborellia annulipes | reverse complement strand
GAAAGTTATTTGAGAAACGATATAAGTACATTTCCATTTCATCTATTAAACAAGAGAACAAAAAATAACTTTTTTTTTTTGTTGCCGGGGTATTTGAAGCTATTGCTGAGTATTTGGGTAGTCCTGATTCCAAAAATGCCATCAGTTGCCCCCTTACCCCCCCCCCATTACGTCTACTTTTAGAACTATAGAAAAAAGCGGCTCTTATTTTGAATTACCTGGATTTTTTAAGGCGACACCCCTTAAAAATATACAGATAGTTATAATACATATAGATTTTAAGTTCCAGCCCAATCGGAAGACATTTATACGTGCAGCAAACAGCTAAAAGCTTAGAAAATTGAATTTTTACTTTCTCTTACCTATGTATATCTTTATATATATAATTCTTCTGTACGTGTGTATGTGACTGAACTCCTCCTAAACGACTGAACCA
Organism: Euborellia annulipes; assembly: GCA_023213315.1. Taxonomy (NCBI): domain Eukaryota; kingdom Metazoa; phylum Arthropoda; class Insecta; order Dermaptera; family Anisolabididae; genus Euborellia; species Euborellia annulipes. Next base: position 10,533 of record JAKCPI010023512.1, on the reverse strand, counting down.
ATTATGATGAAATTTTCTGTGTATGTTTGTGAGAATCCCGGACAGGTTTGGTTTCACAAATAACAATAAGTTAATGAGTAATTAACCGTTAAAATAAGAAAAAAATAAAAATTAGGAGAAATAGTTGCCATGGTAACAAAATATAAATATTTACCCATGTTTACGATTTTTTTATTTATTTACATTTTGAATTCTAAAATATCGGCGTGAATTTTTTGTCTGTGTACCGGGAGAGTCCCGGAAAGGATATGATTCACAAAAAATCTTAAGTTCATGAATAATTAACCGCTAAAATAATCTATATATTATAAAAATGAAAAGGGAAAATGTATGTACCGGTACGTATATAAGTAGGCGAGCAAGGGGGTCCAGGGGCGCAGCCCCCTGCTAGACGGAGAGCCCCGCCGAAGGCGGGGCTTTGCGTCTAGTATGTAATATATATATAGAGAGAAAGTATTGGATTCATGTCAAAAATTCGATGTCGAGATTTTGATGGATCTTCACGTTTTGAGGTCCCTGAATCCAAAAAATCTGGTGTGACTGGCGCACAGCACACAACTTTCTCTTACCCTTCGGTAAAGAAAGTTGTGCACATTACTAGTCACACAGATTTTTTGTGTCGAGATATATTTAGTTTCCGATAGCACCTTAGTTTCAAACTTGCATTTTAAATGTTGGCTTCTTCAAATAAACTATGGTTATTTTTCAAAATTTTAATCTCATATTTGGACATTTTATACACAACTAGTCGCAAAGCCCGCCTTCGGCGGAAAACTTTCCGCCTAGCCAGGGGGCTACCCCCCTGGACCCCTGCTCGCCTTCGGCGAGCAAGTTTATTCCCAATTTGGGATATTTCTTGTTGCAATGCAAGTGTTAAGATGTTAAGGGAAGGATCTTATATTCAAGCGAGGCGAGGGTACCGATTGGGAACAACACAAAAGGGTCTGTTTATGACTGTTTAAAGGGTCAGTCACCTGAGTCGTCTCTTCGTTTTTCAACTGCTGCGTAGCCCCCACCCCCAGCCCATAGTCAGGTAGGAAGCTGGTTCACACAGCATAAAGGACGCTCTCTAATTTCCTAGCCAACTTGTTGATTTTGTGCTTCCATATTGAAGAAATTTGATTATAATTAATTTTCCAAAACATTTAAGAGGTTCGAATTATTACTACGTTACTCCCAGAGCCATGTATTATAGGTGTACTTAATTTCAAATGGATTCATTGAAAATTGTGGATTTCTATAGAACATATACATACATATTTACATACATACATACATTTTTCCCATTTCATTTTTATATATATAGATAGATATAAATATAGAATCGTAAATAAATACAAAATTTCATAAGAATTGGAAAAAAAATTTTAAATGCCTAAAAAGTTCCAAAGGGGACCCCCTTTTGAATCGAAATTAACATACAAATCCCTATAGGAAATTAACATTGTTCCTATGCGAAGATGAGGTGGAAAGGGAATTTAAAAAGAGTAGAGAGAGACGATAATGTTTGCAAGTGAGAGAGAGACATATATGTTTTCTTTGAAACAATTAAAGACACAAATAAATTTAAAATAAATGGGAATTTAAATAATAATTGATTTTTAATCTAATAAAAAAGAAAAGATTTAAATTCCGTTACCATGGCAACCATTTCTATCTTTCCTATGAAGAACAAGAGTAAAGTGGTCTTCAGAAGATTTCAACGGCAAAATGAGAATATACATTTTAAAGAGCATCTAAAAAATAGTTCATTTATGAATTTTAAAAAAATCCTTGGAGGAATTTTGAGAAAATCGAAAAAAACTGAAAAAGTACATCAGTAAAGTACTAGTACTTTTTGGCCGATTTTTGTTCAAAAGCTTATTTTGAGCGTGTTGGAAGGTACCTAAGTTAAATATAAAATTTCAATCCGGTAGCTCAATTCCTTCATGCTAAAAATCTGTTCACACATACAGACACACACACACACATACACACACACACAGACCAATTTGCGGGACCCACTTTTTGGACTCAGGGGACCTCAAAACATGTATATCCATCAAAATCTCGACATCGAATTTTTGACATGATCGCAATACTTTCTCTCCTATATATTTCATATATAGGCTAAGAGAAAGTAAAAATCTGGTGTGATTGGCGCACAGCACACAACTTTTCTCTTACCTTCGGTAATCGAAAGTTGTGCACTGTGCTTGTCACACCAGATTTTTGTGTCGACATGTATTTAGTTTCCGACAGTATGGTACATTCGATTTTCAAGATGTAAAATTTATAAGTATGGGAAAATGTTTATATTTTGTTACCATGGCAACCATTTCTCCTATCTTTTCTATGGAGTACAAGAGTAAAGTGGTCTTCAGAAGATTTCAATCACAAAATGAGAATATACATTTTAAAGAGAATCTAAAAAATAATTGATTTTTGAATTTTAAAAAAAAATCGTTGGAGCAAATTTTGAGAAAATCGAAAAAAACTGAAAAAGTGAATCAGTAAAGTACTAGTACTTTTTGGTCGATTTTGTTCAAAAGCTTCGTGTCACGTCCCATGGGGGTGCCTAGCTTAAATATAAAATTTCAACTTCCTAGGTCTTTTCGTTCTTGAGATATCTTGTTCACAGACACACAGACAGACACACAGACAGACAGACACACAGACACACAGACAGACAGACCATGTCGCGAAAACCACTTTTTTGGATTCAGGAGACCTCAAAACGTGAAGATCCATCAAAATCTCGACATCGAATTTTTGACATGAATCCAATACTTTCTCTCTATATATATATTACATATATACATAGGTAAGAGAAAGTAAAAGTGGTTTTTCGCGACATGGTCTGTCTGTGGGTGGGTGGGTGGATGGGTGGGTGGGTGGGTGTGTCTGTGTTCAATTTTAAGCATGAAGGAATTGAGCTACGAGGTTGAAATTCTATATTTAACTTAAACACCCCCGGGACCGGAAAAATAAGCTTTTAATCAAAATCGGCCAAAGATTACTAGTACTTTACTGATGTACTTTTTCAGTTTTTTTTCGATTTTCTCAAAATTTGCTCCAACGATTTTTTTTAAAAATTCAAAAATCAATTATTTTTTAGATGCTCTTTAAAAATGTATATTCTCATTTTGCGATTGAAATCTTCTGAAAGACCACTTTACTCTTGTATTTCATAGGAAAGATAGTAGAAATGGTTGCCATGGTAACAAAATATAAATATTTTGCCATACTTATAAATTTTACATCTGAATTCAAATGTTCCGTACTGTCGGGAACTAAATATATGTCGACACAAAAATCTGGTGTGACAAGCACAGTACACAACTTTCGATTACCGAAGGTAAGAGAAAGTTGTGTGCTGTGCGCCAGTCACACCAGATTTTTTAATTTTTTTTCTTTACTTTGGACACCCCTAATACAATTTTTCTGATCCCTGGATGCAAAAAACATATTTTTACGATTTTTCTATAGTTCCTTAGCTTTCCAAAAATCATTCATTCGTGAAAATCTATTTTAAGTTTATTCCTATGAGCTCTGCTCATCAGAGACAAAGCAAAGCGCCTAAAAGATAGGCAGCCAGAGGCTTTCCGCCTAGCCAGAGAACGCAGCTCTAGAACTAGACTTGACGGTGGGGGTGGGGGCAAAACTGATGGCATTTCTGGACTCAGCGCTACCAAAATACCCAGTAATAGCTTCAAATATCGGGCAACAAAATCACTGTTCACCTGTGTGTTTAAATATTATTTTTTTTTTTGATAAATTTCTAATTTTAATAATTCAAAATGTGGAATATGTCCGCCAAATGGCACGGCAAATAAAATAGCTTGGAGCAGTAAATAAGCACAGGTTGGGCCTGCTAATATGGATTTTTTTAAAAGACTTTGATGTGAGTTTTTTATCCTCTTTTTTACGAAGAATTTAAATTTTTTGTTCTCTTTGTGAAGAATTAATTGAAAAAAATGCATAAATGTGGTTATCTTCATTGTTCACGACAAGTGACATTCAAATATGAAAAAAAAATTATTTCTGACATTGACGGAAACAAAAAAAGTTAAGTTAATGATAACGGGTTTATTATTTACTAGTGAAAGTTCTATTTGGGTGAGTAAATCTTTAAGTATTTTCGGATGCTGGGTGGGGGGTGGGGAGGTGCGAGAATCTATAAAATTTGAAAAAATCGTTAGTCGTTTTCGAAAAATAATGAGTTTTTGTTTCGATATACTGTACAAAAAAAATTGTTTTAGATTTTTTTTACTTTCTCTTACCCTATATATGAAATATATAGAGAGAAAAAGTATTGCGATCATGTCAAAAATTCGATGTCGAGAGTTTGATGGATAGGCATGTTTTAATTGGTGTGTGTGTGTGTCTGTGTGGACATTTTTGACTATGAAGGAAATGAGCTAGGAGGTTGAAATTTTATATTTAAGTTAGGCACCCCCCCCCCCCGGACTCGTGTAAATAAGCTTTTAATCAAAATTGGCCAAAAAGTACTAGTACTTTACTGATGTACTTTTTCAGTTTCGCTTGTTAAACCAGTAGAGGGGGGGTCTGCTCTAACACACTACTGTAAGCAGCAAATCCTTTAAGGCCGTGCGTGGGGTTCCATTATATTTAAATATTTTCGAGATTTATATATTTGAATTAGATTCAAAACATTGGTGTAGGTCGAGGGTCCGGTGGCCTGGTGCAATGGACGCCTATGCCCAGGAAAGGCTGGAGATCCTGGGTTCGATTCCCGGGGGCCATGGGATGTTTGGCCTCGCCAATAAATAACACTCACAGCTTTGTTAGATATATATCTCTCTGACTTACAATTGTTAGTTAAGTCCGAAAAGAATCGAGATGTTTTGGATACTAATATCTAATTCAAATATATAAATCTCGAAAATATTTAATTTAAATGAAAATAATTTTATTGTTTTTTTTTTTTTTAATTTTATTTCTGTCTTTATTGTTTCGGAGAAAAATGGGTTGCCTAGATGGACAGAGACCAGTGCCTATCTCACTCTCACTTGCACTCATCTTCTCTCGCGTAGTTCGTAGCGCGCCTGCCTTGTACACCAAGGGTCGAGGGTTCGGATCCCAGGCAGTCCGATGATTTTATTTAAGCCATTTGGATACCAAAAAGAATGCCTGGACCCCAATGGATATATTTACAAATAACGGGTATCGTTTAATGTTTTAAATGGCCTAAGTTGCCGAAAAGACTGTGTATGGGTGTATGAATGTGAGTGTGAATGGGAAAAAAGTGTTTAAAAAAAAAAAAAAAAAAAAAAAAAAAAAATATGATGGTGGTGGTTTAAGGTGAGAATTAATTAAATGTATATGTATATGTTTATAAAACTTAAAAAAGCCTTTTCTCTAATTGACTTTCGCCACTATGATTCTCAGCAAGCGATATGATAATAGATTAGATGTAGATAAACAAGTATGGACCTGTTAGTATGCTATGGCAATATAAGATTCGGAATATTCCATTCAAGAATCCATAAGAAAAGAATAGAAAAATCACTTCACTATTAACAAAATCAAGACTTAAAAAAAAAAATATTAATATTCTTTGACTTTATGCGAAATAATTGAGAGAGGGATTAATAATTGAAGCCAATGTGATAAACAATCAATATTTTAATAGTATTTTTCGACTGTTTCAAGAGATATTTTAATAGTATACGAAATATTTATTTTTTCTTGTAAAGAGTAAAATAAAAATTTCCAGAAAAATAACTAAATCCAAGAACAAAAAAAACAAGAAAATATTAAAGGATGCATGCGATCAACACTAAAATTGTGAATTTTTAAAATTTAATATTAATTATAAATATTTAGCCACTAAAGAGTATTATGAATAAATAATTATCAATTTTGAATTGAAATACCTAAGTAAAAACGATGAACAATGACGAGAGAGAGGACGAGGTGACCGGCGACCATGATGGTTGCCAAGCAAATGAGAACGCTTTGATTTTTTTACGAAGAGCATCGTGGATTAACACTAGTCAAGGGCTATCCCACTACCATGGGGTTGTAACTCACAGGATTTGACAGCTGAAAAGTTGTTCCGCCAGTCCGCCTCTGTCGCTAGCGTCGCGCCTTGACCCCGCCCACCAAAGCCCCTTCCCTTCGTTTGGAAAGCAATATGCATCCCTGATGCATTCATGGGGTTGTAACTCACAGGATTTGACAGCTGAAAAGTTGTTCCGCCAGTCCGCCTCTGTCGCTAGCGTCGCGCCTTGACCCCGCCCACCAAAGCCCCTTCCCTTCGTTTGGAAAGCAATATGCATCCCTGATGCATTCCCTGATCCCAACCATAGCTGCATAGATCATTTTCCATTCCATGTTCCGTACATATTGCACGTGCTTTGTGAACTTGTAGATTCTCAAATTTGTTTTTCTTTTATTAAACATCTTTAAAGATATTTTATTATTATTATTGTTTTTATTAATTTTAATTTATTTTATTTAGAAAAAAAATGGTTTATAAATATTGTATATGCCATGATAGGAAACTAGATTGCAAAGTTTTTCTGGTTCGCCAAAGGTGTTTATTAAAGCTTTTGTGGATTGTATTATTATTATTATGACAGTTTTTAATTATAGACCCATTTGTATATATTATTTTTAATAAATAATTTGTACAAATATGGTTTATAATTAAAAACTGCCATAATAATAATAATACAATCCACAAAAGCTTTAATAAACACCTTTGGCGAACCAGAAAAACGATGCAATCTAGTTTCCTTTCCTGTATCATGGCATATACAATATTATAAACCATTTTTTTTCTAAATAAAATAAATTAAAATTAATAAAAACAATAATAATAATAAAATATCTTAAAAGATGTTTAATAAAAGAAAAACAAATTTGAGAATCTACAAGTTCACAAAGCACGTGTAATATGTATAAATTATAAATTTCATTCATGTTATTTGTTAACCAATTTTTTTTAAATCTGTTTGGAAATATTTTTTTGAATATAGCTTTGAATGATAGCAATGTATCTTATAGTTATTTATGTAGATAAATGTGAATTATAATGAGAAAAAAATTAAAATCTCTACTCTGAAATTATATTTTTTTTTCTTTTTTTTTAATACCCTATGCTTCTATATATATTCGACTTTATTAAACAATAATTTTTATTAAAAAAAAAAAAAAAAAAAATAAAAAAAATATATATATATAAGTTATATTTTGGTATAGAATGATTTGGGAGAGCATATTGGTGGGCGGAGCCTGAGCGGAGCAACGCTTCGAACGCCACCTGGCCGACTGAACAACAAACGTTTGACATGTTTGACAGGCTTTCCAATCTATATTATCTATGCCCACTACTGACCTCTCCAGCTCTCTAGCCTTTCCTATTAAGCAGGCGAATTATGGCGCCAAGAGATCTGATTGGCTAATTAAGTATTGAGGGGAAACAAAGAGTTCAGAGAGGGGAATGAGTGAGGAGGGAGGGGATTGAAGGAGAAGAGATTGATAAATTATAATAATAAAATAAAATTGAAAAATTTGGTGTGACTGGCAGCAAACTACGCAACTTTCTCTTACTCAAGGTACCACGCCAGGATTTTTTTGTGTCGACTTGTCTTGTATATTTAGTTTTTTTAGTTTCCCATAGCATCTTAGTTCCAAACTTGACCATAGGCGCTCTGTGTATTTCAATTGTATTTTAAATGTTGACTGCTTGAAATAAACTATGATTTTTCAAAATTTTAATCTCATATTTGGATATTTTGTACACCATAGATAATCCTAAATAAAATACAAAAATTTCATATGAATTGAAAAACATTTTTTTAAATGTCTAAAATGTACCTTTGCAAATCCCCATTGCCTCTATAGATGGAAGAGACGGAAGATGAATTTGAAAAAACTAAAATACTACATCAGTAAAGTACCTATAAACAATTTTCACGAAAAATTTTACTGATATAGCCTACTTTTGAAAGAGCATCTAAAAAATAGTTTTTTTTTTTTTTTATTTCATTTAAAGTCTTTTTCGGCAGCGAAGGCCATTTAGACCCCGTCTCTAATTGAAATAATTTGTCGCATGAGACAAACTAATTTTAATTACTCTAAGTTATTTTAAGAAAATAAAATATAGAGTAAATATAAAATTTTATCATAATTTTTCAACTTGAGCCAAGGGTTACACCAGTTGAAAATTAATTATTGATTCCTTCAATCAATTAAAAATAAAATTATTATTTATTTATTTAGAGCAAATATGAATTTTTGTATTTGAAGAAAATTTTACCCAATATATAATTTAAATATTTTTTCGCTATTCAAAAGTTGTATGTTGTGTGGTCAGTCAGCAGATTTTTTTTTAATTTCTAAAAATTTTGTTTTGTTTTTCAGATGTTGGTGGGGTTACAACTTAACACGATATTTCTGGATTTTAGAAGGTCCTCGATTGGGCGTCATTGTGGTAAGTAATAAATATTTTTATCTATTAACCGCGAATACAAAATTACTACCTGATTAGAAAAGTTTTTACTATGGAAGTGAACCTATTTTTTGTAAATACAACAAATTAGAAAAATAAAGGGTTCAGTGCGGCTTGTACCAACATAACTTGATTTTTTAATGTAGGAGAGAATAAATAAAAAAATAATAGACTATTAATTATAAAATAATTTTCAGCCCTTCAACCAATATATCTGACTCTCTCTTGGGTAATTCAATCAAGGCCGGATCTAGGGGGGGGGGGGGGGCAGTGGATGCATGTGTCCCGGGCGGCAATTAAAGAAAGATTTACTAAAAAAAAAAAGTAAAATGATATGAATTTTATTTTGAAAAATTTAAGGAGGGGGGCGGCAAATTAAATTTTGCCCCCCCCCCTAAAAAATCTCCTAGTTCCGGCCCCGAATTCAATTATTTTAAATAAATTAATAAATAAAACAAGATAAATACCTCAGGAGAAATGTGGAATGATGAAATCCAGCAAGTCACGATACGATGGAATCGATGTTCGGGTTCTCAGTGTGAGAGGCTCGAGGAAGACGAAGGTGACAAGATGGAGAGCTCAACTTCGTCCTAAACAATCGAATAATGTGATGTCAATAGCTGGGCATACACGGAGAGGTAGAACCGTCGGTTTTGACCGTGCCGGTCCAAACGCACGGATTTATCTTTACGTTAGTGGGCGAGCACGCGCCAGTTTTGACCGCCACGCATCAATCTAACAGATTGGACTGCGGTCCAAACTCACGATCCGATCTTTTCGTTAGTGGGCGAGCACGCGCCAGTTTTGACCGCCACGTATCAATCTAACAGATTGGACTGCGGTCCAAACTCACCGACTGATCTTTTCGTTAGTGAGCAAGCGACAGTTTTGACTGCCACGCATCAATCTAACAGATTGGACTGCGGTCCGAACTCACCGACTGATCTTTTCGTTAGTGGACAAGCGACAGTTTTGACCGCCCCGGACCATCTCTTTTAAGTCACGATTTTTGGAGGGGGTAGGGGGAGGACATGTTACTTCAAAAATTTTTTTACAAATTTATTTTTAAAGAAAATAAGTTATCCCTCCCCCTATTAATTAATTAAGCTATTAATATGTTCTAAAATATTTTAGTTAATCACCATTCACAAAAACAAATTTATTATTATTATTTTTTTTAAATATCAAACATTCAGGTCATGGCAAATTAGGATACAAATATTATATAGACCTAGCATTTTACTCGGGAGAAAGTCTAGTTTCTGAATATACAAAAAAATTATAGGTTATGTAAGAAAAAATATTGGCCCTCTTTCTAAAGCGCCCCCTAATGGTCCGATGTTTACCAAAAGCTTTTCAGTTCTTGACCTTTACATCTAGTTTATGTGTGCAAAATACCACAGACATACACACAGACATCATTCCAAAAACTACTTAAATGGACTCAGGGAACCTTAAATCCTATTTTGGCAGCTTCAGAATCAGATAATTAAAGATTTTATTTAAAAGGAGAAGAAAGGATTAATTACTTTTTTTTTTAAATAATTTTCTATTTCCATTTTTCTTGGAAATTCCAATGGCTTCTTGACTTGATCTGTCTAGTCGGCAGGCAAAACTTTCGTCAAGACGAAAGTCCACGGATTTGGTCAAATCAGCGGTTAAAACTGCCGCGGTCCAAAGATTTTGCCCATACACGTACGGTTTGGCCCGTGGCGGGCCAACTATACGGGTTTGTCTGCGGGTTTTTCCTTTACGTTTGTGAGTGATGACGGTTTTAACCGTGGCGGTTTTAACCGTGCCGGTTTTAGCCGGCCCGGCAGACTGGTCCGCCCCGGTCCAACCCGACAGATCAAACTCTCCGTTTTTTTAAACGAAATTGATAATGACGGTTTTAACCGTGGCGGATCGACCCGACAGATTGGTCCGCCCCGGTCCAACCCGACAGATCAAACTCTCCACTTTTTTAAGCCAAATTGATAACGAAAGTTTTAACCGTGGCGGATCGACCCGACAGATTGGACCGCCCCGGTCCAACCCGACAGTTCTACCTCTCCGTGTATGCCCAGCTAATG
>JAKCPI010023510.1:0-32045 GCA_023213315.1 Euborellia annulipes | reverse complement strand
CAGGGCCGTTCCTGGCCGGGCGTGCACTCCCGTGCCGCGCACGGAGGCGCCAGTCCCAAGGGCGCCAGAGGCGCCTTCCAAAGGGCGCCGGTGGGGCCTTCCAAAGGAAGGCGAAGACGAAAAACCAAAGGGCGATGAAGGGCAAAGCCCAAGCGGCGACGGAGGCGCCTTCCAGGAAGGGCGCCAGTGAGGGGCCTTCCAAAGGAAGGCGAAGACGAAAAGCCAAAGGGTGATGAAGGCGCAAAGCCAAAGGGCACCCGAGGCGCCTTCAAAGTGACGCCGGTGGGGGCCTTCCTAAGGAGGAAGGCGAAGACGGTGCTGGCGCCCGAGGCGCCTTCCAAAGAGGCGCCGGTGGGGCCTTCCAAAGGAAGGAGGACGAAAAGCAAAAAAGGGCGACGAAGGTGCACGCCAAAGGGTACGGAGCAGCACGCCTTCCAAAGGGCGCCGGTGGGGCCTTCGAAAGCGCTGGTGGAAGACGAAAAGCCAAAGGGCGACGGAGGCGCCTTCCAAAGGACGGCGGAGGCTCAAAGCCAAAGGGCATTTTCGTGTCTGGGTCCTTGGTCCGTCGCAAGGGAGAAAAATTTATTTCAAAAGAATTGGCTGCCAATCATTTGAAACAATTGGCGTAACTATATTGAATGGCGCCCCCTGCGGGTACAAGAATGACGCCCCCCTCAAAAAAAAAAAAAAAAAATAAAAAAAAAATTGTTAAATAAATGTAAATTTTAAACTAGCTTTTTTATTTAAAAACATAAAAGGGGAATGAATGACTTCCCCGAGACTTTCTCGTATATTCTTTTGGAATTATATCTGGGTGTGTGTGTGTGTGTATGTGTGAACACGATAGCTTAAAAAGGCAAGCAGCCAGATCGATGAAATTTGGTATATACTCCTTACCTTAAAATTGTAGATTTATATCAACTTTTGGAGTAAATACTTCACCTGGAAGTAGTACTTTACCTAATAAGTTTTTTTCAAAAATTATAAAATTTTCAATTTTTGTTATATTATGATAAATTACTCTATTTTAAAAAGTTTTTATTCTTTGACATTTTTTTGAAAACTGAATAGTTTTCGAAATAATCAACGAAGAAAAAGAAAATTTTCGTTAAATTTGAAAAAAATTCAAAACAAAATCATACAGGCGCACAGTGGTTCCAAATCCCGAAAACGTGGTCAAAAGTCGAAAACGTTATTTAATCTCTCTGAAATTCAGTACACAAGGGTTTTTGAGGTCGCTGATTTAGAATTTGATATTATTTTTTCAGAAAAAAAAAATATGGCGGAACCAATATGGGGAACTAAAAAAAAATAATTCGATTTCAATCAAAATTGGCATTGTCGGGTTCTCGAGGTCGCCGATTTCGTATTTTAAATTAATTAATAACAAAATAATTTTTCTTTTTTTTTATGTCTTTTTCTGCATCTTAGGCCATATTGGCCCTAAATGATACATATTGTTTAATACGACACATTTGTGGGGGTCCAGACACATTTATTTAGGTCAAAATAATTTAATTACAATATTTTATTCAATATTTTTAATACGGATTACATATAACATTAGTTTAAATAACATTAATATGCTTCATCAGATGAATATTCAAATTCCAAAAAAATTGAATAAAAAAAAATGTGCAAGTCTGTGCAGCTAATTTTTTAATATTATTAATGAAGAAGGATTACAAAAAGCAGGAAAAGTGGTTTGAGAGTGGGATGTCGTGGGACTTTTCACTTTTTGACTTTTGAATTTTTGCGATTTCCGAAATGGAAAAAAAATAAGGCGTTATTTGAAATGCTCCTATTAATTAACTATCAAAATTTATTGCATTTTTTTTACATTGTTGAAATTTACTTACTTTCAGTCTTTGATTTCATTTGACGAAATTAAAATAACCAAAAAAACAAGGAAATGGAGAGCGATAGAAAAGGATGCTTATTTGCGTTCGGAGAGAGCTCCCGATTGTTGTCAAAAACGCTTAGATTCAAATAGATTTTGAGAGCCAGATAAGTGCATATGACTCCCAAAAACGGTCGTTCCTAACCGTAAATATATTAATAAAACTATTTAGGGCTTAAAAGTCCCCGAATTTACTCTTTATTTTTGGACTTTTGGCCACGTTTTCGGGATTTGGAACCACTGTGAGGCGTCATTAAAAAAACATGTAAATATAAACGAATGAATTTGCTTCACAAGTACGTGGTACTAAGGGAAAGAGAGCTTATGTAGAGACTCCGGTGTCTGTCTGTCCGACCGTCCGTCCATCTGTACACAAAAAAAGTACGGCCTGAACTAAAGGTCGTAGAAAAATAATACTTACATATACCGATTCAGTATAAAAAACTGGTCCAGGGAAAAATACGGTTTGGTTGCTAGCACTTCCGAATTTTTAAATATTTAACATTTTTTAATTTTACATTTGGGTCATTCCACGTAAGTTCAACCAGGCCATTTCACCCAAAATCTCAGTTTTTTATGAAACTTGGTATGTTTGTTCTATGTATAGAGATAAGTAACAGCACCAAATTTCGATTTTCTATCTCACTTAGTTTTCGAGTTATGGCACTTTAAAGTTTTGATTTTTTCACCTTCCGCGGCTTGAATAATGCCAAACAAAATGTGACATGGAAGAGAAAATAATTTCTCATTTATTTATTTGACCACCAACCAATTTTTATGGTAGGTTCTTTGAACAATAAGGAATTAGAAAAAAATATATCACGAATCTAAGTTAATCCTAAAATATAAAAAAAAATTCATATTGTTGATTTTTTTTAGTTTTGAAAACGCAAACATGGTTTAGCGCTAAAGCCGATATCTCTAAAAGGGAATGAGATTTTCAAGAAATTTTTTTTTTCTAAATAATCTGCATGAAATGGGCTTTAATTTAGTAAAATAAAAATTTTGTGTATTTTGTTCCCTCTATTTCTTAAGTCCATTGCAATTTCAATATATAGTTTCACATGTTAAAAAGGTTTCAAGGGCAAAATGAAAATATACATTTTAAAGAGCATCTAAAAAATAATTGATTTATGAATTTTAATAAAAATCGTTGGAGCGAATTTTGAGAAAATTGAAAAAAACTGAAAAAGTACAGTAAAGTACTAATACTTTTTGACCGATTTTGTTCAAAAGCTTATTTTGAGTGTCCGAAACGGTGCCTAACTTAAATATAAAATTTCAACTTACTAGCTCAATCCTTTTATGCTTTCATTTAAACAATGTGTTTTCGTCTGTGTTCAGTAATAAGCAGACACACACACAGAGTTCATTTGAAATCATGAAAGAATTGAGCTAGGAGGTAATTTGAATAAATAAATATTTTTTTATTAATGAATATTTTTTTATTTTCCTTCTCTATGAAAAAGAGGATAGTGATAGTTCGCGTGGAGGAAAGAAAGATTTATCAAAATCTAAGCTACCGTAGCATTCACTAAACATGAAAATCAGTACAGGTCTAATCACTTAAAAAAAATTTTTTTCATAATTTAGTTGGGGGGGGGGGCGCCAAAAATGACCTGGCACGGAGGCGACAACTTACCCAGGAACGGCCCTGACAAATACTAAATATTATCTATTGTTCAAAAAGAATGGTTCTTGGCATATAATAAAAGTGCCTCAAAATCCAACGTTAGGTTAGTACACACAGACCTGTCATTTTGGTTGCCTACTAGTAGCGCCTTCCAGAAACGGGAATATGCAATTGTTTATGATTGCTCTGGTAGATAGATACTCCCAATTTCTTATCTAAATTGGAAGTTATTTCTTAATTTTTAAAATATTAACAATCAAGAAATATCTTAAGAACCAGGGAATTAAAGAGCTTTTTATTTGGCTGTCTATCGCCTTAACATTTCTTTCGAAATATATTTTTTTATATGCTCATTAGAATATAGGCATTGCAAAGTTTTGCACTCTCCAAGATATTTTCCAAAATAAAATCATTTTAAGAATCAATCGCTATGGAAACCTAAAAAAACTTCTTTTACCTGCTTGAAAAAAAAATAAATAAAAAAGTTTTAAGAATCCAGAAAAAAAAAAATAATTCTCTTTGAAAATTGTCAAAGGTATTCGTACAGGCTACATGTATGTATATATATGGGTGTAATTATATTAAAGGAGGGCTATTTATTAAAAGTACAATGCATTATAATAAATATATCATGCCTTTTAATAACTGGCCATGCAAAAAATATGAGGGCGCCAGCGAGCGTTAATGTTTTGCTTCACGGAATAAAACGCTTAAGGGCAGGAGCCCCAATGAAGTTGTATAGAGGAAACAAAATAATAGAAAAAAAATAAAAAGAGGGAGTGTCTCGGGTAATGAAATTTGGACGAGTTTAAATTGCTATGGATTATGTTTCTTTGGGTAGGAGTTTAGTGTTTAAATAATAATAAAAGAATCAGGGATTTTTTTTTTTCAAATTTAATCTATTTCCTAATCAATTTTATCGTTAATAGATACTTATTTTCAGTTATCGTTTAAAATCCAAATGGGATAAGATGCTGAAGATACAAAGAGAAAAATTTCATATAGCCTAAATTTGGAGTTAGGACCTGAACATAAAATGCTATGATATATGAATATTGATATTAAGAGATTTCAAAGTGTCATTTGTTATTCTTACTCGGTCGATGCTTCGGTCCAACTACGGAGCATCTTATGAGCTCTAAATCTATACAAAATTGTTCATATAGCCGAACATTTATTTTTTATTACGGGAATACATAATTAAAATAGTTATTACTAAAGCTCAGATTTTTATGCAATAAAAACCCTTAAATATGCCATATAATATGCAGTAAAAGTATTAAAATATGCAATGTTTATAACGAAAATATCAAGTAAATGACTTCCAATTAAAGGTAAATCATGATTTCTACTGGTGTAGGCATAAAACTAATTGTGTTTTATTTTGGGAAGGAAATAGTGAAAAAACAAAATTTGGACTCGCAATAAAAACTAAATTTAATGTCAAAAAAAAAAAAAAACTAATATAATAGTGCGAGAATTTGATTTTCGGTTTAACTGTAGTTTATTTGTAAAAATTACAACGTTTCGGCTACTCATTTTGTGGCCTTCTTCAGGGACAATTCAGCTATGATTATAAAGGTTGTCACAAACTCTCATTTGGATTGATTCAATTGAGATTGTCACAGATGTAACAACTTTTATCATAGCTGAATTGTTCCTGAAGAAGGCCACAAATGAGTGGCCGAAACGTTGTAATTTTTACAAATAAATGACAGTTAAAACGAAAATCAAATTCTTGTACTAATGATATCAACTGTGAAAGCTTAAACTCCAAAATAATAGTACAGTACACTTCAGTAAAGTTTGTTAATCAAGAGTCGGGGGAGCGACTCGTCGCCGAGCAAGGAAAAAGCAAAGAAACTCTTAATACTTCCATTTAGATGATATTCCAATAGATTCCAATGGCCCATTGCATTTACATAGACGATTCGTCCCTAAGAGGACGATTATCAAGAATTTTCTCATATTTTAAATCCTTAATAAAAGATAGGGGCGTGAACAAATTTTTTTTGAGAAGCTTTTCTCTTTCTGGGCGAATATCTCAAAAAGTTTTTAAGATATCATAGCCAAATTTTTTTTATATAAAACTCGATTAAGGATTATTTTGAGCACAAATTCAAAAAGAAATTCCAGTCCCAAAAAGAATGGCAGAGACCCAAAGTTGAGATTTTGCCAATTTCGGAAGGCCAAAAAAAGTTAGTCTCTTATTTTTCCTTTTTTGCAATTCCGAAAAAACTAAAAAAGTTTGGCATGCTTGCTTCTTTCTGGCTAAAAAATTTCTAGAGATAAGGACTCACTTCATTCATTTGTGTCAAGAAAAGTCGCGCGGTTGAGTAGATAAAGGCACAGATTCCCTTTTTTTTTTTTTTTTTTACGCCGAAGGAGAAAAAAAAAAAAAAAAGGCGAAAAAAAAGCCCCCCCAGGCCCCCCCGGAGGGGGGCTAAAACACTCCCCCCCCCTCGCGGGGAAAACCCCAGCGCGCGAATCGCGTTCTTCTTTTGCTTTAAAGAAATTAACTTTATTTTTTTTAAATAACGAAGAAATTTTACATGACCTATTTTCTCATAGCTATTTAATAATACACTCACCCCTCACATACATAAAATCCTTTACAAGGCACGGAATGTTAAATAAATAAATAAATAATTTGCTATGAATGTTGTTGCTTAATTATTAAGATTCCATCGAGATAGATCTCTCTCTTCTCTGTAAATTCAAACAAATTTCCTACCTCACTTTGTTCCATTGTTAATGGAATGTTCAAACATTGCAATTGGAATATTGACTTCTTTTTTTCTCCCCCCCCCCTCCCGCCCTCACCATTGAATTATTTACTTACAAATCGGTGTGAATTGACTTGGAATTGTTTTATTAAAACCCAATCCGCTCAGGGATTTGAGAAAATTATGTTTTCATATTGCGAGGGAGAGAGATTTAATTAACAATTCCTATTTTTTTCCAATTTCAATTTTCATTTTAAAATAACATAATTGTTTTTGTGTTATTTTTATTTAAAAAAAAAAAAAAAAAAAAAAAAAAAAAACAATTTATAAATAAAATGGAAATGTTTAAATAATGATATAAATATCTATCAATACTTAACATTCTGATATGAATAACCGCATATCAAATTAGATGACGAATTTTATATAGTTTAGGCCCTGCATTGTCATCACTTAGTAAGTAAGTTGAACTAGAGAAGAAGAGAAGTGTTGGGAAAAAAATGGATTTTTCACAAAAAGAGTGAATTTGGGTACTTAGAGGCGGAATTTCAGAAAACACCGAAATCACTTTTTAGAGGTTCATTTAGGGAAACTTTTAGTGTAGAAAGCATATCTCATTTAAGTTAAAAGTTGGAAAATCCGAATTTTTTTTTACAAAAATGGCGATTTGGAATTTCAAAAAACCCTGAAACAACGAATATAGATATTTATCTATGGATGTTTTTTTCTGATGAAAGCAATTTGCTATTTCATCTCATTCAATAATTATTTAAAATCAAAAAAATACCCATAAATAGTTTCCCTTAAAATTGGAATTTCGAAAAATCGCTTCTTAAATGACGCCTTGGGCACAAAAGGACTCTACATGCCAAATTGCAGCTTTATAGATGTTATAGTTTAGCCCCTGGGTTGTCATCATTTAGTAAATAAGTAAGGCATCTCTCTTTATACTGGATATATATGGTATATATAGAGAGATGACCTCGTTTTTTCAAAATAAAACATATGGTTAATTACGTTCCCGATTAAAAATGATCGATGGATCCACACGCCCGCAGCAGATCTACATAGGGAACCTTTAGGGACACACAGGGATACACACGTCCGCACCAGGAACATACATTTTTCTTCTGATCACTTTCGATCTTCTGTGTGTGTTCTAAAATTGTGCCCAATTCTCATCCTATTTTAGGTTATGAAACCATGATTTTTTTTTGTGGGGTCTTATTTATTGTAGCATTTTATCTTTTTGCATGCTGGTATCTTCCCTTTCGTTTTGCCATTGAATTTTTAGCCACGAATTACTCTCTGCATATTCATCTGACCATGGAATTTTTATATGAATCAAATCGTCTTCCTCTGATAATTCTTCTTTAGCTGCTATATCCGCTAATTCATTCTTATTTCGTTGTGGCAAGATATTCAAGCAAAGTACATCTATACTTCTATTTATCTGTGATTCTTTTAGGGTTCTACTATTTCGTAGCATACATGGATGGGTTTTTTGTTGGGCGATTTTTTACATGATTGGAATCGGTGAAGATCAGACTTTTAGGAATTTTATTAGCTTTAATATATTTAACAGTCTGGAGAAGAGCAAAAGCTTTCTCTAAGATGGGAATATATCTCGACACAAAAAATCTGGTGCGACCAGTCACACCCAGTTTTTTGAGATAGAATTCATATTTGTGGGTTTCCTCCTCTTTATCCAGCAAATGTCATAAGATAGGCACTCGGCATTTGAATGTGGTATACTGTGCTTATCCCACCAGATTTTGTTTACCTTCTATCATAAATTTTGACATATTTTGCCAATTATAAAAGATTTATATTAATGCGTTTTGTTTAATTTTTTTGACATTATGTATTAACATCCTGACTAATTCATTCCCTTGGTCTTCGATTCTCTCTTTGACTTATTACTTTTTTTTCCAATCCATTGTGTTTTGATTATTCAAAATAATAAAAGAAAGATGTGAAAAAAAAAAGGAAAAAATTGACTTCACAAGACTAGCCATGTTTAATTAACAATGTAATAGATGGAGTGAAGCACCAGGTGGAGGAGAGACAGACAGAAGGGTGGAGTGGCAAAAAAAGCGGATGGGTTCTTAAAATACCCTGGCAGGTCTAGAAAAAGAGGGATTCTCGGGTGGTATTGTTGATTTAGAGCCGAGAGACGGTCGTGGTCAGTTGATTTACGCCCCTCTGGGATTTCACCCAACGCACACTCAAACAGATATGTTGTATAGAGAGGGGGATGAGAACATCCCCTCGAACTCAACGACGACCAGCACAACTTATTTATATGTAAATAAAATATAGGCAATATTCTGCACGCAAGATTCAAAATGAAAATAAGAGAAAAAGAGAGAGAGATAGGAATATATAAATTGAAAAAATTATTTCTAATTGTCTTATGAATTTGATTAAAACGAAAGAGAGAGAAATAATAAATAGCTTCGTTTAAATCATTTAAAGTAGAAAAAAGCCATTTTGCAAAAGTTCTCATAAAAAATATGGATATTTAAGTACCGAATAAAAACAAAAATCATTAATTAGATTTCCGGAAATTATTGTTTATTTTTCCTTGTTCACTAATGACGCTGGTAGATATTTATCAGGAAAGAAAGTTCTGGTGAGGACTCTGTTATTTTTTTTTTTTTTAACGCACACTTTTTTCTCATTCACACTCACACATACATTCACGCAGTCTTTTCGGCAACTTAGGCCATATAGGACTTGACGATAACCGTTATTATAGAAGATGGAAAGTGGCTGTATCAGTTGATTTAAATGGAGAGAGGAGTCAGCCAAATTGAGAGCTTCTGCATAAATAAAACTCTCAAATTTTGAAAACGTTTCGGCTATAATTTTATATCGCCATCATCAGTCCCTCAGAGAGTATAAAACTCAATGCATAGGCATCGAGTCTATATGCAGAGTTGTCCAGTTTTATTTGTATTTATACTTACAGATTTAACTTGAGAATAACTAGAGAACAATTTTACTTCTTGATCGAAGAACATTATATGTATAGACTAGTGAGCATTGTCTCGCATTATATATTTTATGTACAAGTTAAACCTGTAAGTATAAATACAAATAAAACTGGACAACTCTGCATATAGACTCGATGCCTATGCATTGAGTTTTATACTCTCTGAGGGACTGATGATGGCGATATAAAATTATAGCCGAAACGTTTCCGAAATTTGAGAGTTTTATTTACGCAGAAGCTCTCACTTTGGCTGACTCTCTCTCCATTTATATGATAACCGTTATTTATGAATCTATCTATATTGGGTTCCAGGCATTCTTATTAAAGCCATTTGGTATCCAAATGGCTTAAATAAAATCATCGGACTGCCTGGGATCCGAACCCTCGACCCTTGGTATACAAGGCAGGCGCGCTATTAACCACGCCAAGCCCGAGGGCGTCGAAAAGACTTAAAAAAAAAAAAAAAAAAAAAAAACTCTTCAATTCAGTTTTGACATTCCAAAAACTGGTACACTGAAAGATTTTTTTATACTTTTTTTTTTTTTTTTGAAACCAAAAAGAAATTACTACCGACACTCAGAGAGAGAGAGAGACGCACCCACACACACTCACGCACCGACAGATTATAAACACACAATTGGCTAGTTGGCAAAATTAAAAATGATAAATACCAGTACATATTTATCTGTTAAATAAAATTTTTCAATATTTCAATCTATTTATATTATTTAAATATTAATATTATGATACATAATCCTCGCTCTCCCTCTCTTTGCTTTATTTTTTGAATTTACCAAATCCACATTATCAATATTTATTTATATAACAAGGTTTTGAATTATTATATAAAAATAGTCTATTTTAATACGTGATAAAAATTCAATTAAATCATAGAATAATAGGCTATGCATAATACTGTATTTTATTATATTTTAATATAATATACGGGGAATACCTTTTTACAGAAAAATATCCTCATATTGTTTAATGATTTGAACGAGGCCTACATGTCGTTAGATGCCGAAAATAGCAAAAATAAAGGGTCGGACTAAGCCGAGCGCACAACTTTGCCCACCTATTATTCAAAGAATTAACGCAACGGGTTTGTTTATTTGTTTTGATTTTGCTCTGTTGCTATAGCAACAGAGAAATGCACAATTTTTATTTATTTTTTTTTTTTTTTTCAAAAAAACATTCACACTTTTTTCTCATTCACACTCACACTCACACACACAGTCACACTGTCTTTTCGGCAACTCAGGCCATATAAGACATTTACGATACCCGTTATTGAATAAATATAATATATAGGGTCCAGGCATTCTTATTTAAGCCATCTGGTATCCAATTGGCTTAAATAAAATCATCGTACTGCCTGGGGTCCGAACCCGCGAAGTTTGGTATACGAGGTTAGCACGCTAACCTCTACACCACGCCCCGAGGGCCACAATTTTCGAATTTAAATGATTTTTTAACAAATTTATGACAAATTAGTATACAAATATTATATATCATTTTACTCGGGAGGAAGTCTAGTTTCTGAATATATAATAAAAATTATAGGTTATGTAAGAAAAAAATATTGCCCCCCCCCCCCCTCCTAGAACGTCCTCTAATGGTCCGATGTTTACCAAAAGCTTTTCACATCTTGGTCTTTACCTCTAGTTTATGTGTGCAAAATTTCAAAACAATTGGATGAATAGTTTTTGAGTTTTCGTTGACGAAAAAAATTACCACAGACATACACACACACACACACACAAACATCATTCCACAAACTATTTAAAATTATTTCTCAAAACTCATTTTGGCAGCTTCAGTTCAATTTCGATTTTTATTTTTACGATTACATTAAGTTTACCTGCCCAACTTACGGTTGATGAGCAAAGTTAAAAAGTTGTTGTTTGGCATCTGAGCCCATTTATACTTGTTAGTTGAACTAATTTTATCGTATAAATATCAATGACTCTTAGGGCGGTTGCTTCATCCTGGGTGAGCTTGTTAGCCCCGACTTTTTTTGTAGTGCAGAAACCCACTTCAGTTTTATTTTTATAGTAAAATATACGATATTTCATCATTTTATTGCTAAAAGAAGTATTCTAGAAGTACATATATTTGTTATTTTACCTTATATTCTACTTATTTTATCAATAAAATGATGAAATGTTGTATATTTTATAAAATATGTTATAGGCTAGGGCTCGCTTGCATCAGATCTCGTCGCCATATTTAGCCCTGAGTTAACCTCACTTTTGAGTAATTTCATATAGATATATGTGGAATTGGAGTCAAGGTCCGGGCTAAAGTTAGCCCAGGCCCAAAGGTGGGGCTAAGATTTAGCCCTGGGTTGACACGTACGAACATGTATTATGAACTCAAGCATCCTAACTTCACCAATATAAATGTAAAAAATAATATAAATGCAATATGGAATCTACCGTTTTTTTGTTATTATTCATTTTATGTCAATCAGGATTATACTCGTATATCCAGGATATATTGCAAGTTGTTGAATATTCTCCTAACTTCATCTAAGGCATTGCACATGTCTTGTTAATAAAACTATTTGTTTTCAAATTGAATGCAAATTGATATTAAATATTTATATGAATGTTTTCAGTTGATATTACTTCTTGTTAGGTGAAAATAAAAGGTATATTTATTTTTGAAATTATCTTTATTTGAGGCACACAGCTGGCAATTTGTCAAAATAGTTGTGAAGATTGGAACAATTGACTAATTGTTATGTGAAAACTAATAAATCTTGTTTATTTTTTTGAAAATTTTCAAATTTTAGCAAAAAAAAATTAAATTCTTATATTTAAAAAAATGTATATTAATAATATTTATTTAAATTATGGGTGATAATATCAATTTTTATTTTTAATAATTTTTATAAGATGCCTTAATGGAGTTGCAAACTTCACAAACAGAACATGATTGGTTCCCCCGGAAGAGGGTTTCTGCATTACAAAAAAAGCCATTTAGCCCGGGGCTAACAAACTCACCCAGGATGAAGCAACTGGCCCTTAGATCAACTTGTGTGGTATTTCTGTCAAATATCAAACCATCAACAATAAGGGGTTGGAATTCAAAATAAAATATAACATTCACACTCATACATATGCATGTCAATGTAAAAAGTATGAAAAATAGTTTAAAATAACAATTTGTTTAGATTAAAAGCGAGAGAGAGAGAGAGAGGGGGAGCTGTAACAAGTTAAACAATATAATGTTAGCCCTAGGATTTTAGTTTTGACAAATATTCCGTTTGTCCGATACAGGGAGGAGAGTGATGATAAATCTTATAAATCTAGTG
The DNA here is from genome assembly GCA_023213315.1 of Euborellia annulipes. Lineage (NCBI taxonomy): Eukaryota > Metazoa > Arthropoda > Insecta > Dermaptera > Anisolabididae > Euborellia > Euborellia annulipes. Next base: position 19,469 of record JAKCPI010023510.1, on the reverse strand, counting down.
TAAACTTGAAATACCTAAAGGGTTATTGTTGTTGTTGTTGCTGCCTGAAATCCTCTCACAAAACAAATGTGCATTTGAAAATGAATACTTTTTTTATATGTATAATTTTTAGCTCTCGCTGTACTTAGTACTAATGTAGAGAGCTTATACAAAGATTCCGGTGTCGGTTTGTCCTTTTACTTTCTCTTACCTCTACATAGGTTATTATATAGAGTGAGAAAGTATTGGATTCATGTTAAAAATTCGATGTCGAGATTTTGATGGATATACACGTTTTGAGGTCCCCTGAATCCAAAAAAGTGTGTTTTCGCGACATGGTTTGTCTGTCTGTGAACAAAATATCTAAAGAACGAAAAGAGCTAGAAGGTTGAAATTTTATATTTAAGTTAGGTACCCCCATGGGACATGACACGAAGGTGTTGAACAAAATTAGCCAAATAATACTATTACTTTACTGATGTAATTTTTTAGTTTTTTTTTTTTTTCAATTTTCTCAAAATTCGCTACAACGATTGTTAATAAAATTCAAAAATCAATTATTTTTTAGATACTCTTTAAAATGTATATTCTCATTTTGCCATTGAAATCTTCTGAAGACCACTTTACTCTTGTACTCCATAGAAAAGATAGCAGATATGGTTGCCATGGTAACAAAATATAAATATTTGCCCATGTTCATATTTTTTTATTTTATATCTTGAATTCAAATGTACCGTGCTGTCCGAAACTAAATATATGTCGACACAAAAAATCTAGTGTGACAAGCACAGAACACAACTTTCGATTACCAAAGGTAAAAGAATGTTGTGTGCTGTTCGACCAGTCACACCAGATTTTTTATTCTTAAAATGAATTATTGATACAGAATTTTTTAAATCTTGTTTGTTATTCAATAATGCAGAGTATTATTTAAATATTAAATATCAATAAAGAGTCATTTTGTTTGTATTACTTAAAAAAGGCAGAGAGAGGAGCTTATATAATAATAAACTAATATTTAGATCATTAAAATCAAATAGCGATTAGTTTATTTTAAATTACATGAACATTACATGAGGCGCGAGGGTAGGGAAGGGCAATCCAGGCAACCTCCCCCCCCCCCGCTCCGCTGCCGCCGAGGAAAAATCGAAATGTTTTTTTTTTTTTTTTTTTTTTTTTAATTAAATTGATTATGTAATTATTTAAATACAGCCTTAAATCTAAACATTACAGATACTCCAAATTTCCTGAAATCATAGAGGATATTTTTCTCCCTCGGGTGATCATTTCTATATGGGTATATGAATGGCGACGACCACGAGTTATCGGAGCTAAGGCTGGCATTTCTTCCTTTTTCTTTATGTCACCCTTTTTTCATATTAAACGTCAGGCCGTGAGACGGACCGGCATATTTTTCCCTCAGTTTCATTTATGCCTAACTCAAATATAAAATTTCAATCTCCTAGCTCCTTTCGTTTATGCGATATTTTGTTCACAGACAGACACACAGACACCAATATGCGGGTCCCATTTTTTTGAATTCAGGGGACCTCAAAACGTGTATATCCATCAAAATCTCGACATCCAATTTTTGACATGAATCCAATACTTTCTCTCTATATATTTCATATATAGGGTAAGAGAAAGTAAAAATATAAGTACTTAAATTCACAAATTAATATTTTATTTTTTGGGAGCCATTCATATTTTCTTTTTAATTTCTTAAATAACAATCCAGAATAACGTTTTGATCATTTCTGCCTCGACGACATAAATAAGGAAATTATTTTGAATATAATGAAATTATTTATTGAGATCCAAATATCTTAGTGACCAATGCATGGGCGTAGCCAGACATCTTGTTAGGGGGGGGGCAACCCCTCATTAGGTCGAGAGGGGGGGGTTTGCAATTAATATATACAATTATTTATTTAAACAAAAAAATTAAATTAATATAGTGGATTGGGGCGTTAAAAAAAATTCCCAATGGGAAAAATATATATATATATTTTTTTTTTTAATTTTTAGGACAAGCCAGGGGGTAACGGCCCCCCTGCCCCCCTGGCACGCCCATGGACCAATTAATGATGAAATGACGAAATTCTAACTAATATTATGTATCTTTCATCGATATAGTTATTTTAAACAATTTTTTTAATTGCATTTTCTCTTTTGTTGCAGGTATGTAGTCGTTACTTCTGGCCTGATTTATTTCTCTACACAATATCAGTGAGTGGATAATTTTTTTTTTTTTTTTTTTTATTAGGCCTATATAAACTCAATTAATGATGATACCTCTTGGGGAGCTTTTAGTATAAATGTAAATTGTGGTTGGAGATTCTTCTCTTTAATTAAGAAGCTCTAGTGAAAACAATAAGATTTATTTATTTTATACGATTTTCTCCTCTTTGGTTTGGCCAATAGTAAATAAATCATTAATATTTTAAAATATCTTTTATTTTCCGTCTCTAAAAAATTAATTTTTCTCATGTATTTGCTAAAATGGAAAGTTTTACACTTTCGATGCTCTAACACTCACACTTTTTCTCATTCACCCTAACATTCACACAGTCTTTTCGGCAACTTAGGCCATTTAAGACTTTTACGATATCCGTTATAGAGATTAATATACATATTTGGGGTCCAGGCATTTTATTTAAGCCATTTGGTATTCAAATGACTGCCTGGGGTCCGAATCCGCGACTTTTGGTATACGAGGTTAGCACGCTAACCTCTACACCATACCCCGAGGGCTTCTACTTCTCTTCTGTAACATTTTTCTCTTAAGTTTAGCGCCCATATATTCCTATAAAGTCCCGTATTGCGTTATCGTCATAGGAATTCCATTCCTATAGAAGGATTACCTAAGCTTTATTTTAAATATTTTTTTTTAACTAACCCTCACACTTTTTTTCTCATTCACACTCAAACTTACATTCACACAGTCTTTTCAGACACTCAGGCCATATAAGACTTTATACAATAACCGTTATTGAATTGGGGGTCCAGGCATTCTTATTTAACCCATTGGTATCCAAATGGCTTAAATAAAATCATCGGATTACCTGGGGTCCGAACCCGCGACCCTTGGTATACAAGACAGGCGCGCTACTAACTGCACTAAGCCCAAGGACATTAATTTAAATATAATTTATATACTTGTTGAATCCAAAAATTTGTAAAAAAAAAATTAATTCTCCGATACATTTAAAAAATTCTGGTGTGACTGGCGCACAGCACACAACTTTCTCTTACCTTCGGTAATCGAAAGTTGTGTTCTGTGCTTGTCACACCAGATTTTTTGTGTCGACATATAAAGAGCATCTAAAAAATAATTGATTTTTGAATTTTAATCAAAATCGTTAGAGCGAATTTTGAGAAAATCGAAAAAAAACTGAAAAAGTACATCAGTAAAGTACTAGTACTCTTTGGCCGATTTTGATTAAAAGCTTATTTTTCCAGTCCCGGGGGTGTTTAACTTAAATATAAAATTTCAGCCTCATAGCTCAATTCCTTCATGCTTAAAAGTAAACACAGACCCACAGACAGACACACACACAGACACACAGACAGACCATGTCACGAAAACCACTTTTTGGATTCAGGGGACCTCAAAACGTGAAGATCCATCAAAATCTCGACATCGAATTTTTGACATGAATCCAATACTTTCTCTCTCTATATATATTCATAGGTAAGAGAAAGTAAAAAAGTCTAACTCAAAGACTGCCGCATGGATAGTAGGCTATAAGATAATTTTATAATAGATGTATTAGGACTGTTTAATAAGTGAACGTAACATAATATCTTTATATAACCCATTTATTCTTATAAAGCGATAGGGTTATGTATAAACTCCGTCGACCTGATAAATTATAGATTGAAATGAAGTTTTATGTTTATATATATATGGTTGGTACTTATATATTGCACTTAATTAAATTTGAAATCCTTATTTACGACCGGAACATCTAAAATCCTAGCCTGAATTTACGATATTGCTCTTCACCATCTCTCTCTCTCTCAAGGCGTCTTAACCCTTTGAAAGTAAACTATATAATATAGTTGTAATACTATTTTCATTAATTTTAGGCTTTAAGAATAAAACAGCTTGAATAAGTTTGCCTCTTCTGTTGATAATAAAAATAATATTAACCAGAAGAACGAGTGAATTTTACTTTTTAATTAAAAGTAGTTTATTTTTACTTGTCGGTCTATACATCTAAGTCTTTTTGTAACTACAAAAGCACTTGTCCTATTTTATTGTCCGCAGATTTTCTCGGAGCAGTTTTCACGCGATTAGGATTCGAAATATCTTTCGGGATAGTATACTCCTGTGATCAAAAAGTAGTAAGACTTTTGAAATAAAACACAAACGGTTTAGAATTTTTCCAAATTTATTTCACCTCCTTCAAAGTAGTCCCCTTCCGCAATAATACACTTATGCCAACGTTTTTTCCCATCTTCGAAACAATTGTTATACTCGATTTCCGGGACTTTTGGCCTTTAATTCATTCAGCGATGCGGCTTTTATCTCGTCATTCGTGTCAAAACGATGGCTACGTAGGAGTCGCTTCAGTTTGGGAAACAGCCAGAAGTCCGACGGAGCCAAATCAGGCGAGCACGGCGGTCGGGGGACGATATGAGTGGAATTTTTGGATTCAGAGGACCTCAAAACGTGTATATCCATCAAAATCTCGACATCAAAAACCTGTATTTTATTAAACTCAAGAATTAATTTATGACTTAGTTATGTTTATAAAATCTCTAGACCGGCGGTCTATATAATAAGAAAATAATCTGTAATTAAATTAGGAACACAATTTACAAAGTCTTATGGTACGTGTCAGGGGCGTATTTATGGGGGGGGCCGGGGCCCCCCCCCCCGAAATTTCCCAAACACATATACATATATAGGGATATACAGACATCAGCGCAACAAATTTTTCCGCAGGATGGACAACTTTGGTTCCGCAATAGAAAAAATGGTCCGCAAAAAATTTCGTGTGAAAAAAAATATAGTTTCTTAAAAAAAAATTTTCCGCAGAAAAATTTTTGAGTTCGGGCCCCCCGAAAAAAATTTCTATATCGCCCCTGGTACGTGTACATTGTAGAGTAAAATCTAGCTAGATTCTATTTACTCTAGCTACACAAATCTAATTGTGTGTGTACACTGCAGAAATTTCAGCTCTAGCTCTATTAAGTGTGTATACTATAAGCTTTTGCAGTCTTATAAACTGTGGATTTTTTCTCTAGCTATACTCCAGTTATCTCACATAATTTATTTGTATAACTCCCAGCTTACCGACTGTTTTCACTTGTAGATTGAGTCTCATATAGCTTTTTAATATTCAACTAGGCACTTTTGGAAAAGTGTTTTGTAATTAGCAAGTTTTGGAATTGGACCTTTTGCAATTAGCGAGTTTTGGCACTGTAAATCCAAATGGTCACTATCAATCAACAGGGCAAAACAAAAAAGAAAATTCCATAAAAGTAGAAGGTTAGCCAACAATAATCATTATAAAAAAGTGTAGAGATATAGGTCTGCACTATAAAAATGTCCCCAAGTTTACCAAAATATAAACTTGTTGGTGGGGCTATTATTCATTGTAATTAGCAAGCTTTGGAAATGACTTCATGAAAGTCGCCATCTTTATGTTAGCAAGCAAGTTTTGGAACAATATTTGTTTGTTTGCGACAAGACAGTTTTGGAACTGAATGGAATGCAACTGGGCCCGGTTTGATTTTCTCCTCGATTTTCAGTATTTGTTTTAGATAGGGTTTATCAACTTTTTTCACTGGAAAACTATTTTTAAATGTGTATTTCAGTTGTGCCAACAACATGCAATTAAAATCTCAGCATTTCAAATTTTGTCAATTAGGACTCAAACATTACATATATAGCCATAGATAAGAGAAAGTAATATATAAAATATATATATAATTTATAACTTTAGCTGTTTGTTTCAGATAAATTTCAAATCCAGTAAAAATATATGATATTTAGAATATTATTCTTTTGATATTATGACAAGCGAAACAAAATAGAAAAAAAAAAAACGATAAAATTGCGTCCCCTCTCTCTCTCTCTCCGAAAATGATATATAAAACATTCTATGACATGTCTCACACACATACACATAAGTACAGGTAGTATAAATATGTTATGATATAATCTAATAAGATTTTAACGCCATCCCTTTTGGGGAGGTTTATTTATGGGTCATTTTAATTCCACCAAAACATATACAGTAATATACGACGGCATTTCATATACACCAGTTGCTTGTAAATCCTACAATTGACAAATAATCTTCTTCCTATGTGAAGGGAAAATTAGGTTTCTTTATTGCTCCCCCTCCCCCCTTTATCTTATTCTACAACCAATTTCCTTAAGGAAGCCTGTCATATCATTATTTCCGTCTAACATTGATAATAATATCTCTCAAGAAATTATTCCTTCAATGTTTATTGTCTCTCTATTAAATAATTTATTTTCTTGTCTAACTTATTACTATTAATTAATTAATATTTAAAAACTTCAACTACAGTCAAATACCTTAACTTGGAACAAAAGGAAAATTTTTGTTATGCTAGGTTTGGAGCCCTCGTACAGGGGCTGTTGTAATTGGCACCCCTGTGATTTCATTTGTTATGAGTTGAAGTTGGTAGTGTTGTGTGTTTTTCCCGAAATCTTCAAGGTGTTTTTAATAAAAAATTATAAAACTTTAACGAAAAAAGAGAAGTTTTTTTAATGATATATAACTTTATCTGTTCCTCTTAATTTATACACTTGGGTAGTCCAATTTCCCTGTCATTACCTCAATTGATAAGACCCTTAATTGACCCTTTTCGAACTTTTCCCTCATTTTTCCTTCAATGTTTTTCTATGTTTATTTTAGTAAAATTTGTACATAACTGTCTTAACTTGGGACAGTGTCCCGTTCGCATCCCGACTCATCAAACCAACAATTTATTTCAATTGAATTGTCTACCAATCAATTGAAATAAATAAAGACGGGGTCTAAATGGCCTCAAATGCCGAAAAGACCAAATAAATTGAAAAAAGATTTTACAAAAAATACAATAAAATAATAAATTTGGTTGTTGATTGCTGCTGTTCAGTATTTTAACTATTTATTGTGAATCTAATCCACTCAAACAATTTTACTAAATCTTTACGGAACATTTTTGATGTTCCAAGTTAGATAATCAAAGTTTTAACATTCTCCAATATGGAAAATCAACGATGTCCCAAGTTAGGAATTCCACAGTCTAACTTGGGACAAGTAAACTTTATTTATTTTTTTGTTTCTGTAATTGTGAAATAATCACATCATGGATTTTTAAAACTACAAACGTTGTCGAGAATAATGTTGTTATAAAAATAAATAAAATCTTTTAAGTTTCCTGGTGATACAATGGTGACATCAAAACTGTCCCAAGTTAAGGTATTTGACTGTATGTATGTAATTTTTTTAAAAATATTTTTAATTATTAATAAATATCCCTAGATAGTTTTATCTCAAATACTATACGGTATATGGGCGTTTGTCTACTAATTGGAAAATAGCTGTCCCAGGCAAATTTTATATAATACATCTTATTATTACTGAATAATAAGTATTAGTAAAGACAATATATTAGCTATTCTTGGCACACCATCGAGTATATTGTAATATTCAATTAAATGAATTTCAAACCCCTCAATGCACAGTCCCCTGTCGTGTCCCATTTCTAAAATTATGAGACTTAATGACAAATATTTTTTTTTGTTGTCCTTACTTTTTTAGAACAGTCCTCTGTTACAATTTGAAAATTGCGCTGACATCACACTATGCATCGACGCGGTCGTTAGATCGTGAAATGAAACGCAATTCAGTGTCAAGTTCGTTCCCTTTGCAGAGTTATGCGGGCTGACATAATTTTGTCACTGTTACCAGACTGTTAAAACTGTTTTTTAAGTTATACTCTAGTAATAAATACATCTAGTATTAAATTTAAATTTAATAATAATGTGAAATAAAAAAAAAAAAAAAAACTATATCCTTTATTTTATCGTTATTTTAATATAATGGAAAAAGGGATGTATTGTTTTACAACAACAATAGTTATTTAAATCTCTATTCTAAATTTTAAATATTTATTTAGCATAGGCTAATAACGAGAGAATATAGAGAATATTCAATTAAATTTTAAAAAATAATAATGAAAATTAAATAAACAAATTTCCAGCTTGGCTACACTAACTATAGATATGAAAATTAAGCCAATATTTATTATATTATTATTAATATACAGTATTTTTTTTTTTTTTTTTATTTCAATCATTTAAAATATAAAAGCAAAAATAAATAAAAGTTTCCAGTGAAGGGAGGAGAGAAATGGACCTGGGGGGGGGGGGGAATTAAATATTTATAAAAACTAAATAAATATTTCCCTTTAATTAAATAATAATTTATTTCACATAACTCTTTAATTTTTAATAATATTTATTTTGTTGTAATGTTTAAAAATTTTTTATGATTAAGCTTAATGATAATTTTTTTTTTTTTTTTTTTTAATTTTTGGGAAGCGTGTCTAAACAAGATCCGATGGCTATTTGCATAACTATAGACCGGCCGTTTATGGAGTTCAAAAAATTCTTTTATTATTATTTTTTGTATATCTAGATATAGATTATATCAATATATCAATATTTTTCTTTCTCATCATTTTAAAAATGAATAAATAAATGTAAATAAAGTATTAAAAAAAAAAAAGTAACGCATAAATTTATGTATTAGAAGGTAAAAAAAAAGAGAACAAAAAAACATTAATTTAATCTGACTCTTCTCTAACGAGATGGGTTTTGTAGAAAGAGAATAAGACGAAGAACAAAAGGAAGAAGTAAATATATATAAATGAGAAAGCCCTGCCCCCCCCCCCCCCCCCTTTCTTGTTGCCTTGGTAGGGGAGGTTCTCACATATACAGAGACATTTTGCAAAAGATAATTTAAAATTGCATTTCAAGCATCTCATTCTTCTACTCTATTTTAAACAAGAAGAAGAAAATGAGTATTCAAAAATAATGTTAAAATATTTCTTATTCCAATAGTAGCATCATGACAACAAAAATCTGGTGTGACTGGTCGCACAACACACAACTTTCTCTTACCTTTGGTAATCGAAAGTTGTGTTCTGTACTTGTCACACCAGATTTTTGATTAATTGATTCCTTTTGATCATTTATTAATTTCTAAGCTGATTTACTGATAACTTGTTAAATCAGACTCCGAAACAATTAATTAAAAAAATTCATTATTTATTATATCATGACTTAATTCGTTTCTCATTGAAGAAAAAAATTATTTTAGTCTCAACTAAAAAAAATTATTAAAAAAATCTGGTGTGACTGGCGCACAGCACACAACTTTCTCTTACCTTCGGTAATCGAAAGTTGTGTACTGTGCTTGTCACACCAGATTTTTTGTGTCGACATATATTTAGTTCCCGACAGTACGGAACATTTGAATTCACAAGGGAGTGCATAGCCTTGATAACACCGATTTGAACGAAAATTTTTTTATGTGTAGTACTTGATGAAAAACGAATTCTGTTAAAGCCAGAGAACGCGCTTCTCAACGGTTCGTCTAAAAAAAAATGTTAAAGATTTTGCCTGCATGCCTTAAGCCGTTACTAACAATAACATTTACAAAAATCGCGAAAAAACAAAAACAAAACTTAGACTGTTTTTCACAAGAAATTCCTTTAAAAGTAGAACCTCATCCTCGATTAAATACATCTAGGGGAGTAGTCTACTGCACTGACTTAGTTGATGTAGAAACCGAAGAAATTCTAAGTGAATTAAGGTCACAAAATGTCACTAATATACAACGAATCACTCAGAGACTCAATGGGGTCATTAGGAACACCCCTCTTTTAATACTTACATTTGACGAAGCTGACTGTCCTTCAAAAATTAAAGCTGGATACCATTCTCTACCTGTAAGGGAATATGTTCCAAATCCAATACGCTGCTACAAATGCCACGAGTATCAGCATCTCCAGAGATTTTGTACCAAACCTGATCCGATTTGTTCATTTTGTGGGCTTAAAAGCCACTTAGAGGCTGGCGAAGTTTGTGATCGACAGTTTAAATGCGTAAATTGCAAAGGTAACCACAATGCATATTACAAAAAATGTCCTGCTTATGAGAAAGAGAGAACAGTTATTGAAAAATCGATAAAGGAAAAAATCCCAGTTGTCTTAGCTAGGAAAAAAATTAATGATCAATTGTCTTCCCAAAAAAAGTCTTATGCTAATGTCACCAATATTAGTTCTAGTAATGAGTGTACTTCGTGTCAAAATCTTAATGGAATTATTGGGAATTTAATTAAGCAAATTGATACTTTAACAAGACAAATTAATGTTTTAATGGGAAGTTCAGGCAAATATAATCTTAAAAATTTGGAAATGTTGGACGTTCCGGCTGATGATTTGTCAGGAAGAAAAGAGGAAAGTTTAGATACTAATACACTATCGAATAACTATATTAATGTTACAGATCAGAACAACACACAGTCTGAACCAAAATTATATTCGCCTAATCTTTTTGAATATGGTTCTCAGGAAACAGCGCTGAATAATACCAAATATTGCCTCAATAATATAGAGAGACCACAGTCTATGGACGTTCCAGTTGGTGATTTGCCAGAAGGAAAAGAGGAAAGTGCTGATACTAAGACAGTATCAAGTAATAATCTTTTTTCCGAATATGAGTCGGGAGAAACAACGCTAAATATTAGTTCGGGTAGTGAGATGGATAGCTCTTCTATTAGCAAAGTGCCTTGGAGGGATAGATCACCAAAGAAAAAATATCTAAAGAATAGTAAAAATAATAAAAAGAGTAATAATAAAAATAAGTCAAACCGAAAGTGTTAGACCCCTTATTAACAGGTATAACTAAATTAACTAAAAATGGCTTTAATAATTCAATGGAATTGTCACGGCTTTTTCTCTCATCTAACTGAAATTAAAAAACTAATCCAAAATTTTGATCCAATATGTGTATGTTTACAAGAGACTTATTTGGCTCCTGAGCATGATTATACGCTGAAAGGGTACAAAATCTTTAGACGGGATAACACAGGCGGTTTAAGGAGAAATGGGGGAGTGGCAATAATAATAAAGGAAAATTATTTTTCAATAGAACGTCAATTAAACAATAATGATTTACAAGCCCTAGCAATAGATGTTAGAATTTCTAACCAATGTTGTTTCAGAATATATAATATATATATTCCACCTAGCCAAGAAATAGTCAAGGCAGATATGGACAATATTATAAATAATTTTAGGGGTAATTATTTCCTTTTGGGGGATTTTAACGCGCAAAATCCTTTGTGGGGATCTAATTCCACTAATAGTAGAGGGAGGGTAATGGAGGCTATTTCGATAAGTCAAGACCTAATTATTTTGAATAATGGAGCCCCTACCCATTTTTCTTCAGCCCAGGGTACATATTCGTCCATAGACTTGACAATTGCGAGTCCTTCTCTAGCTAGAAAATATAGATGGTTTCCTCACCAGGATCTCTGCTCATCAGATCATTTCCCCTTAATTGTTACTCCTCTAGTAAATTTCGCCCCAAAAACTTATACCAATTATAAATTTAAAGTTAAGGATGTTAATTGGAATTTATTTAATCTTGCTATAAAATTTGATAATATAGTTTCGAATGACATCGATCGCAATGTAGATAATTTCAAACAAGCAATTTTAAAAGCTGCGGAAGGTACTCTCTCAAAAATTCAAACCAAGCAATTCCCCCTCCCAGTTCCCTGGTGGAACGATGATTGCAAAAGAGTCACTCGAGAGAGAAGGAAAGCGTTAAACAAATTTAATAAATTTCCCACGGATGGAAATCTCGCAGAATTTAGAAAAGCTAGGGCAAGAGCTAGACTAATAATCAACCAAAGTAAAAGAAAATCGTGGCAGGATTTCTTAGAGTCTCTCAACCCGAATACCCCTAATACCATCATTTGGAAAAGACTAAATTCGGTGCTTGGGCAGTCTAAATCGTCAGGCATAGCTTTTTTGGTCTATAATGGAGATGTAATCACGGATAGAAAAGAACTTACAGATATATTGGCTAATCATTTTGCCTCTGTTTCTTCTGATACTAACTATACTCAGGAGTTTCTTATATTTAAAAATAATATGGAAAGAGATGTAGTAATATTTAACAGTGCTAGACAGCTACATAGAGAATATAACAGGCCTTTCTCTTTTGCGGAATTGGAATATGCACTTAAGAAAAGTAGGAATACTTCACCTGGATTTGACTCAATACCAAACGCACTAATTAAGAATTTAAACTGCTTGGCCAAAACACGTCTTCTCGACATCTTTAATAGTATTTGGTTTAGTGGAATTTTTCCAACTGAGTGGAAACATGCTATTGTTGTCCCAGTTCACAAATCTAAATCTCTTCCACAGGAGCCTCAAAATTTTAGGCCTATATCTTTACTCAGCTGTCTCGGTAAGACGATGGAAAGAATGGTCAACTATAGGCTAAAATGGTTGCTAAATAAGAACAACCTTATTTCAAAGTATCAATGTGGGTTTAAGTCTCAGCATTGTTGTTTGGATCAGATAGTTAGAATGGAGAAATATATTAAGAATGGGTTTGTTCAAAAACAGCATACGGTTGCCGTTTTTTTCGACATTAAAAAAGCTTACGATACCACTTGGAAGTATAGCATATTAAAATTTTTTAAACTTAATGATATAGATGGTCCCATGGCAATCTATGTCCAAAACTTTTTGAAAGACCGGACCTTCCAAGTAAGGATTGGTAATGTCCTATCGAATGTCAAATCCCAAGATAATGGAGTGCCCCAAGGGGCAGCTATTTCTACTACACTTTTTCTAGTTGCCATCAATGATATTATTAAAGATATTGATCCGTCAGTAGAGGTATCTCTATTTGTGGATGACCTGGCCATTTATTTTTCATCGAATAGCATAAATGAGATTAAATATTGTCTTCAGACAGCTATTAACAAAATATTTGATTGGACTAAAACTTCAGGCTTTAGAATTTCTGAAGAAAAGTCTGCGTGTGTGCATTTCTGTCGCAAGACAAAATATCACCCAGACCCTGACTTATATCTAGGAGGACACTTACTTCCATACACTAATTCTTATAAATTTCTTGGGGTTACCTTTGACAAAAAACTTACCTGGATCGAACACATTAAAAATCTCAGGACAAAATGTATTAAATCACTGAACTTACTTAAAATAGTATCTAGTATTAAATGGGGAGCAAACGGAAAGATCTTGCTTAATACCTATCGAGCTCTTATTAGAAGTAAGTTGGATTTTGGATGCCAAGTCTACGGTTCCGCACGAGCCTCTGCTTTGAAAATGCTTGACACTATCCATAATAGTGCTCTTCGTATTTGCTTAGGAGCTTTTCGAACAAGTCCCCTTGAAAGTCTTTATGCTGAGGCATCTGAGTTTAATCTGAGCTCGCGCAGGGATATTCTTTCTTTATTTTATGTTTTTAAAGTCAAGAGCATGAAAAATCACCCAACATATACTAGTATATTTGATGATAGCTTAGATCATCTGTATCTGGCAAAGCCGAGATCTCCCAAGCCATTGTCTTTTAGATATAAGGGAATTTTAAACCATCTAGGACTTATAGAGGTTATTAATCAGATAGAAAATCTATCCAATTGTTCTATACCTCCCTGGTTGAAACCGGAGTGTCTATTTCTTTTTAATCTTCTAAGATTCACCAAATGTGACACACCAGCTATTGTTTATAAAACGAAATTCTTACAATTGTTAAGTCTCTTCCCTTCGTATAAAGTAGTATACACAGATGGGGCTAAAAATCCTGGCGGAGTTGGGTGTTCTTTTATTGATGACAGGAAGCACGCCTTCAAGCTAAATAGCTACTCATCTATTTTTAGTGCAGAGTTATCTGCAGTAGAATTAGCACTTCGAGCCAATTGTCGAGGTAAAGTAATTATTGTTTCAGACTCGGCCAGTGCACTACAAGCAATAAAGAACTTTGGTAGTTGTACCCCTGTCATTTGTAGAATACATCTTCTTATCACTCAAATTAGGTCCCAAGGTGGAGATGTCGTGTTCATCTGGGTACCAGGGCACAAAGGAATAGCAGGAAATGAAAAGGCGGATGTAGCGGCAAAAGAAGGAGCTGGGAGGAGCGGGATAGACAACAACAAGGTATATTTTGGAGATCTCAAAGCGGTGGTGAAGACAGAGTTGAAGAGAAGGTGGGAAGAAAAGTGGGAAGAGGAGAATGTGGGACATCTAAGAAAAGTAATGCCAAGAATAGTCTGGAAAAAAAGATACATCCAAGAGTTAAGGCGTCGGGACCAAGTAGTTTTAACCAGACTCAGAATAGGACACACTAGGCTGACACACTCATATCTGTTTAGTCGAGTCAACATTCCTGTATGCGGAAGATGTGGTACTACCTGGAGTGTGGATCACATATTATCGGAGTGCCCAAACTATTATCAACTAAGAAGAGAATTAGGCTTACCTGCGAGAATAGAAGATATTTTGAGGCTGGAAAATATTGATGAAAGACTCTTCAAATTCTTGAAGAAAATAAAGATATATGAAGAAATATGAGAAAGAAATGAATATGAAGAAAAGCGAGTTTTTATTTATTTATTTATTTTTTTTTTTTTCTTGAAGAAATGAATATGAAGAAAGAATGAATATTATGAATATGAAGAAAAGCGAGTTTTTTTTTTTTTTTTTTTTTTTCTTGAAGAAATGAATATGAAGAAAGAATGAATATTATGAATATGAAGAAAAGCGAGTTTTTTTTTTTTTTTTTTTTTTTTTTTTTTTTTTTTTTCTTGAAGAAATGAATATGAAGAAAGAATGAATATTATGAATATGAAGAAAAGCGAGTTTTTTTTTTTTTTTTTTTTTTTCTTGAAGAAATGAATATGAAGAAAGAATGAATATTATGAATATGAAGAAAAGCGAGTTTTTTTTTTTTTTTTTTTTTTTCTTGAAGAAATGAATATGAAGAAAGAATGAATATTATAATGAATATTATGAATATGACGAAAAGCGAGTTTTTTTTTTTTTTTTTTTTTCTTGAAGAAATGAATATGAAGAAAGAATGAATATTATGAATATGAAGAAAAGCGAGTTTTTTTTTTTTTTTTTTCTTGAAGAAATGAATATGAAGAAAGAATGAATATTATGAATATGAAGAAAAGCGAGTTTTTTTTTTTTTTTTTTTTTTTTTTTTTTTTCCTTTAATTATAATTCGATTATTGTAATTATTGTAAGGGCATAAAAGCCATGGTAGCTGTTCGCCCTTAAGTATTAATAAATAAATAAATTTATTCCTCAGGGGGCCCGGGCCCTTTAAGTTCAAATCTTAAAATTTCAATTAAAAAATCATTTTCTTGAAATTTTTTCCTCAGGAGGCCTTTTAACCTCAAATCAAGTTTGATCTTTTCACGACTCAGGATAGTTAAAAACGCAGGTTTCAGTGGCTAATTTTCAAAAAATTTTCCATACCCTCAGATTCCCCCGGAAATCCTCTGTCCGGATCTCGTTAAAATATTGTAACTCTTTGTTTAGGAAATTTTGAAAAATTTTAAATAACATTATTTAAATAAATATTGTAAGCTATGTATTAACTATTTCAAAAACTGTGTCAAAAATTGTTGGCATGAAGGCCACAATAGCCTTTTATATACTAAAAAAAAACTTAAGGTTTTTTTTTTGGGGGGGGGGGGTATTAGTAAGTAGCCCCGGGGCCCGTCAAGTCTGTCTGCGGCCCTGTTTACTTCCTACATAATTTTTACATACACATACACACAGTCTTTTCAGCAACTTAAACCATATGAGAATTTATACGTTAACCGTTATTATGTATATATACAGGGTGCCCGGAAATAACAGGTTCCTAGAAAAGGAGATGATTCTACATGAAAAAATAAGACTTTTTTTTAATTAGGGGGGTTTAGGCCTTCTACGTTTTTTAAGACTTTTTTTTCCTATAAACTTAATATGCTCAGACGCTTCGTTTTCAAGATACAGGGTCAAAGTTGAATTTTTGTTTTTTTTTTGTTTTTTGCTAATGCTAATATCTCGAGAACCGTTTGAGATACAATGTTTAGCTTCTGTACACGATTTATGTTTATTATTCCGCTTGTTTTATGTGTAAAATGTAAACATTGTATCTCAAACGGTTGTCGAGATATTAGCAAAAAACAAAAAAAATTTCAACTTTGACCCTCTGTATATTGAAAACGAAGCGTCTGGGCATATTAAGTTTATAGGAAAAAAAGTCTTATTTTTTCATGTACGGTAAAATTTATAAGTCCAATATATATTTGTAAAAATGCTTCAAAGTCCCTTGACCCATGATTGCAAAATTCTCTAAGTCCAATTATATTTGCAAAAATGCTTCAAAGTCTCTTCAAAAATTAAAACGAAGTTATTATTAAAGTTCTTTTATTGTTATATTTAATACTAGTAGCATAGAAACTTTTTATCCAAATTACATTAATCAATTTTAAATAGTATTAATATTTTAAAATTAAATACAAAGTGATAACAAAATTTTCTCATCAATTAATTTTTTTCCAGTCACACCAGATTTTTTATTAATAAGTTAAACAGTAACAAAAAAAAAAATTCCTGTTTGTCTTTTCTACTAATGAAGCTTTTTAATTATTTAAATGCAAGGGATTGAATGTTTAAAAATGAATTGCCATCTGTCTTCCATCTGAAATGATGTTGTTGAGTGAGTCGTTTGTATTTATAATTCATTATATCTGTAGCTAGAAGCGAAAGCAGGAGGAGGTAGGTTGGTTATTTGATTACTATTGAGAAAACATATTGTTTCTATTTGCTTATTTAAATAAAGCCCCAGAGTGGCTCGAGGCGATAAGAAACTCTCCGCGTTGTTTGATCTATTTCTTCGGATTGTTTCTCGTCAAAATCAAATAAAAACTTTTTTTTTTTTATTTATTTAATAACATTTAATCTTGCATGAAATTAAATTGTTAAGAAGAGAAGAAAAAGAAAAAGACTAAACAATGCAATGAGGAAGAACTTTTTTTTACAATACGGGTTTAAAATATATACTATTAGGATGAGATTTCCATAGGCTATTTTATTAATTACGTATAATAAAAAATAATCTGATGAAAGTTGAATTTTAAAAAAGAAATGTTTGCAAAAAATATTCCAAAAGATTATGACAGGTGTTTTGTTGATGATGTATAGTAATGGTGTATTCTACTACATTGTATTTTGATGTTCGTGTTGTATGTTGTTGATTATTTATATTTTTGTTGTAAATAATAAAAAATCTGGTGTGACTGGTCGCACAGCACACAGAAAGTTGTATTCTATGCTTGTCACACAAGATTTTAATTTCCGACAGTATGGTACATTCGAATTTCAAGATGTAAAATTTATAAGTATAGGAAAAAATTTATATTGTGTTACCATGGCAACCATTTCTCCACTTTCCTATGAAGTACAAGAGTAAAGTGGTCTTCAGACGATTTAAATGGCAAAATGTGAAAATTCATTTTAAAGAGCGTCTAATAAATAAGTGATTTTTCAATTTTAATCAAAATCGTAGAGGTGAATTTCAAGAAATTCAAAAAAAACTTAAAAAGTGCATCAGTAGGCCTAAAGTACTAGTCCTCTTTGGCCAATTTTGCTCAAAAGCTTCGTGTCACGACCTTAGTTAAATATAAAATTTCCACCTCATAGCTCGTTTAGTTCTCGATATATTTTGTTCACATACACACACACTGACAGAGAGACCATATCGCGAAATCCACTTTTTTGGATTCAGAGGATCTCAAAACGTGTATATCCGTCAAAATCTCGACATCGAATTTTTGACATGAATCCAATATTTTCTCTCAATAATAATGGAGGAATGAAGATATCAGCCAAATTGGAATGATCCAGGTTCAATAAAACTCCCAGAATAAGACGTTTCGGCCTGAATTTATTTGGCCATCTTCAGTTATTGGGAATTATACACATAGTCCAAGTGCACATGTGATCAAACCAAGACACGTTATCTCTGAGTTTGGGCACAGAAGCCATATAATTTTGTATGAAGCGAAAAAATTTTATTATTGACAAATCCCGGTTTGATCACATGTGCACTTGCACTATGTGTTTAATTCCCAATAACTGAAGATGGCCAAATAAATTCAGGCCGAAACGTCTTATTCTGGGAGTTTTATTGAACCTGAATCATTCCAATTTGGCTGATATTTCCATTCGTCCATTATTATCACATCACCAGCCACAACCTCAAAAAGCAACTATTTTCTCTCAATATATATTTACATATATAGAGGTAAGAGAAAGTAATATATACATTTCCGTTAATTCTCCTCGGTTTATTTTAGTTTTTTTTTTTTTTTTGTTAAAAACACTCACACTTTTTTCTCATTCACACACACATACACACAGTCTTTTCGGCAACTTTGGCCCAGGCATTCTTATTTAAGACATTTGGTATTCAAATGGCTTAAATAAAATCATCGGACTGCCTGGGGTCCGAACCCCCAACTTTCGGTATACGAGGTTAGCATGCTGCTACCCTCTACACCAAACCCCGAGGGCGTTTATTTCAGTTAATTCATTTGATATTTTGTTTTTTGTTGACTGTTTTGGAATTACTTGCTACCATCTTCAGAACTTAAAACATCCACCCGTTCTTTATGTACACCTACCAACAATAAAGAACAAAATTCAATTTGTTTTAATCGACATAACACCTGACTTTTCTTTCTTGAGTTTAGATATGATATTGTATTTATTTCTAGTGTTAAATTGAGGGAAGCTTTGTGCACTCCAGCCTCGGTCTTATTCGTAATTAGGTATCCATGAGAGATAAATGACCGGTCGATTCTTTGTCTCCTTGTTCCTTTATTGTTTTAGTTTTTTGAGATGATGTTAGGCATTCTGGTTTGTTTATATACTGATAGAAGAGGCAGTTCATTTATTTATATATTCTCTTTTAATGAAAACCTTTAAAATTAGAGATGAATACAAAAAGACTATTGATATTTTAAAACAATAAATTTTCCTTGCCTAGCTCTAAATCAAGTTTTTTTTCTTTCCACCCATGATACATTAGTTTTTAGTTTAATTAATCTGAAAGACTATACTCTTTTCACTAAGAAAATAAAAGTATCAATTTATATACATCACAAGACACTACGTTTACCCGGATAAAGATCTATAGAAATTCCAATCACTTCAAGTACTAATTTCTTATTAAAAGAAGATTTAATCAAAAAGGGGATGATTTGAAAAAATAAATTTCTCTCTCTTTATATTTTCGTGACTCCTCTACACTATAAAAAAATTTTAATTTTAGTGTGTTTTGGAAGAATACTATATTTACAGATTTCCCTTGTAAAAGATAGCTACTATCCATTTATCCACTA
>JAKCPI010023509.1:0-12819 GCA_023213315.1 Euborellia annulipes | reverse complement strand
GTCCAATATTATATTTGTAAAAATGCTTCAAAGTCCCTTGACCCATGATTGCAAAATTCTCTATGTCCAATTATATTTGCAAAAATGCTTCAAAGTCTCTTCAAAAAATTAAAACGGAGTTATTATTAAAAGTTCTTTTTATTGTTATATTTAATATTATAGTAGCATAGAAACTTTTTATCCAAATTACATTAATCAATTTTAAATAGTATTAATATTTTAAAATTAGAATACAAAGTGATAACAAAATTCTCTCATCAATTAATTTTTTCCAGTCACACCAGATTTTTTATGTAGATAGTTAAACAGTAACAAAAAAAATTCCTGTTTGTTCTTTTCTACTAATGAAGCTTTTTAATTATTTAAATGCAAGGGATTGAATGTTTAAAAATGAATTGCCATCTGTCTTCCATCTGAAAATGATGTTGTTGAGTGAGTCGTTTGTATTTATAATTCATTATATCTGTAGCTAGAAGCGAAAGCAGTGAGAGGAGGTAGGCTAGTTATTTGATTACTATTGAGAAAAACATATTGTTTCTATTTGCTTATTTAAATAAAGCCCCCGAGTGGCTCGAGGCGATAAGAAACTCTCCGCGTTGTTTGATCTATTTCTTCGAATTGTTTCTCGTCAAAATCAAATAAAAACTTTTTTTTTTATTTATTTGAATAACATTTACTCTTGCATGAAATTAAATTGTTAAGAAGAGAAGAAAAAGAAAAAGACTAAACAATGCAATGAGGAAGAACTTTTTGCTACAATACGGGGTTTAAAACATATACTATTAGGATGAGATTTCCATAGGCTATTTTATTAATTACGTATAATAAAAAATAATCTGATGAAAGTTGAATTTTAAACACGAAATGTTTGCAAAAAATAAATTCCAAAAGGTTATGACAGGTGTTTTGTTGATGATGTATAGTAATGGTGTGGTCTACTACATTGGGATGTTTGATGTTCGTGTTGTATGCTGTTGATTATTTATATTTTTATTGTAAATAATAAAAAATTCTGGTGTGACTGGTCGCACAGCACACAGAAAGTTGTATTCTATGCTTGTCACACGACGTTTTAATTTCCGACAGTATGGTACATTCGAATTTCAAGATGTAAAATTTATAAGTATAGGAAAATATTTATATTGTATTACCATGAGCAACAATTTCTCCACTTTCCTATGGAAGTACAAGAGTAAAGTGGGCTTTCAGACGATTTAAAATGGCAAAATGTGGCAAATTCATTTTAAAGAGCGTCTAATAAATAAGTGATTTTTTCAATTTTAATCAAAATCGTAGAGGTGAATTTCAAAGAAATTCAAAAAAACTTAAAAAAGTGCATCAGTAGGCCTAAAGTACTAGTCCTCTTTGGCCAATTTTGCTCAAAAGCTTCGTTGTCACGACCTTAGTTAAATATAGGCAAAATTTCCACCTCATAGCTCGTTTAGTTCTCGAGATATTTTGTTCACATACACACACACTGACAGAGAAGCCATATCGCGAAATCCACTTTTTTGGATTCAGAGGATCTCAAAACGTGTATATCCGTCAAAATCTCGACATCGAATTTTTGACATGAATCCAATATTTTCTCTCAACAATAATGGAGGATGGAGATATCAGCCAAATTGGAATGATCGAGGTCTCAATAAAACTCCCAGAATAAGACGCTTCGGCCTGAATTTATTGGCCATCTTCAGCTTATTGGGAATTATACACATAGTCCAAGTGCACATGTGATCAAACCAAGACACGTTATCTCTGAGCTTGGGCACAGGAGCCATATAATTTTGTATGAAGCGAAAAAATTTTATTATTGACAAATCCCGGTTTAATCACATGTGCACTTGCACTATGTGTTTAATTCCCAATAACTGAAGATGGCCAAATAAATTCAGGCCGAAACGTCTTATTCTGGGAGTTTTATTGAACCTGGATCATTCCAATTTGGCTGATATCTCCATTCCTCCATTATTATCACATCACCAGCCACAACCTCAAAAAGCAACTATTTTCTCTCAATATATATTTACATATATAGAGATAAGAGAAAGTAATATATACATTTCCGTTAAATCTCCTCGGTTTATTTTAGTTTTTTTTTTTTTGTTAAAAACACTCACACTTTTTTCTCATTCACACACACATACACACAGTCTTTTCGGCAACTTTGGCCCAGGCATTCTTATTTAAGCCATTTGGTATCAAAATGGCTTAAATAAAATCATCGGACTGCCTGGGGTCCGAACCCGCGACGTTTGGTATAGTTTATTGTACCTAATGCCTTCTTTTTGATTTTTTTTTTTTTTTCTAAAAATTCACACCTCTACGTTTATTATTAAATAAAAAAAACAATTATTTATTAAGCCCTCATTAAAAATGAATTTTCAATTTTTGCCATTTAAATCGTCTGAAGACCACTTTAGCATGCTGCTACCCTCTACACCAAACCCCGAGGGCGTTTATTTCAGTTAATTCATTTGATATTTTGTTTTTTATTGTTGACTGTTTTGGAATTACTTGCTACCACCTTCAGAACTTAAAACATCCACCCGTTCTTTATATACATCTACCAACAACAAAATTCAATTTGTTTTAATCGACACAACACCTGACTTTTCTTTCTTGAGTTTAGATATGATATTGTATTTATTTCTAGTGTTAAATTGAGGGAACCTTTGTACACTCCTTATTCGTAATTAGGTATCCATGAGAGATAAATGACCGGTCGATTCTTAGTCTCCTTGTTCCTTTATTGTTTTAGTTTTTTTGAGATGATGTTGGGCATTCTGGTTCTTAGTATGTTTATATACTAATAGAAGAGGCAGTTCATTTATTTATATATTCTCCTTTAATGAAAACTTTTAAAATTAGAGATGAATACAAAAAGACTATTGATATTTTAAAACAATAAATTTTCCTTGCCTAGCTCTAAATCAAGTTTTTTTCCTTTCCACCCATGATACATTAGTTTTTAGTTTAATTAATCTGAAAGACTATACTCTTTTCACTAAGAAAATAAAAGTATCAATTTATATACATCACAAGACACTACGTTTACCCGGATAAAGATCTTTAGAAATTCCAATCACTTCAAGTACTAATTTCTTATTAAAAGAAGATTTAATCAAAAAGGGGATGATTTGAAAAAATAAATTTTTTCTTTCTTTATATTTACGTGACTCTTCTACACTATAAAAAAATTTTAATTTTAGTGTGTTTTGGAATACTATATTTACAAATTTCCCTTGTAAATGACAGCTACTACCCTGGTAGGAATACACAATTGGGCCAAGCATCGGGCCAGGCTTGGACCAATCGTGCCGAGCATTGGGCGAGGTTTGGGGCAAGCCTTGTCTAACCATTGGGCGAGGCTTGGTCCAAGCCTTGGAATGATAACAATGTACCCAGCCTTGGGAATCAAAAAACCAAGGTTGGCCCAAGCCTCGATAATCAAAAAAACCAAGGTTGGCCCAAGCCTTGGAAAACAAAACAATGGATGGTCGATCCAAGCCTCGGGGAAAAAAAAGTTGTTTCTCGAGAGATTTGAACTCGAGCTTTTGGTTTTGTTTGTCATTTGTCAATGCCTTTACGCTCTCGTACACAGTTGTTATATTGATATGACTCTTTTTTAAGCTATTTGATTTGCCTTTTATTTTAGCTAAATAAACTTTATCAAACAATCACCAGATTTAAAATATATTTTACTGTTTTTTTCAATTAATAGTACTTGATTTAATTTAATTTTTTTTTTTTAATTATATGATGGGTCAATAAACCATTGGGCCAAGCCTCGGAGCAGGCTTGGCCCAATGGTCACTACCCAAGGCTCGGTTTAATAATTTAATATCATTGGGCCAAGCCTCGGACCAGGCTTGGCCCAATGGTCACTACCCAAGGCTCGGTTTAATAATTTAATATCATTGGGCCAAGCCTCGGTCCAGGCTTGGTTCATTCGTCTTCCCAAGGCTCGGTTTAATTGTATAATACCATTGGGCCAAGCCCCGGAGCAGGCTTGGCCCAATGGTCACTACTCAAGGCTTGGCAAATGACAACTGGCCCAAGGTTCGGCCAATTGTCAGCATTGGCAATTCCTACCAGGGTATCCATTTATCCACTAAATTTACAAATTTATATATTTACAACAAAAAAAAACATTTTAAAATTAAAATTTTCTTCGAAAAATAGAGTATTTATTGTAATTTTACATACCATCAAGAGAAAAGATATTGGACAACCCCCTCACTTCTACCTGAATTTAGAGCCTTTTTGAGGTAGGTATACAGGGCCGTAACTAGGCAGATGCAACAGGTGCACCGTGTATCTGTTGCATCTGCCTAGTTACGGCCCTGTATACATACCTCAAAAGGCTCTAAATTCAGGTAGAAGTGAGGGGGTTGTCCAATATCTTTTCTCTTGATGGTACATTGTATAGTAATTTTCGTTAAAAATTGTATTTTTTTCGAAAGCAGGAAATTTTAAAATTACCCCACAATTGCACTCTTTAATTAATAGTAAAAAATTAGATGATTTAAAACGAGTTCAGGATCAGAATTGGATTTGATACATGATTTTGTAGTTTTATACAAAAATCACGGCCGTGTATTGGGATCTATGGGAGAGGCGTGGCTTCACCTGGTGGCAAAAAGTGAACTAGCCATTGTAGGATTGAATGGCTGAGCTGATACGCAAGTACTCGTGTTTTATGAGACAAAAGTTTAATTAAAAATAAAAAATGGGTGTGACGGTACAGGAAATTTGTAGGTTTTCTTCTGCCACACTTACTAATAGAAATTTTATTTGTGGAGACAATATTATTGATCCTGGTGATGTTTTAAAGTGAGTAATAGTAATGACAGTTTCAATGACAGACCAAATTCTTGCTTTCTGTTTACAAACAACAAGTTTACGAGAAGAATTTCATGCAGTGGCGTCATTGGGGGGGGAGGCATTTGCCCCCCCCCCAAGGGCTCTGATTTTTATAAAATTTTATATTATTCAAAATAAAATGCTCCAAAATACATCTAGGAGTATACAAACTGTACAAATTTTATAATAATAATAACAAAAAATGTGTTTGGAGTGCACCACATAAATCAGCTCTTAAAAAAATACGATATGAGACGCCTTTGCTCGAGCACAATTGTTTTAGAGAAAAAACAAGAAAAAGATAGAGGCAAAAATTAAAAAGGAGGTTTCTAAATCTGATAGATTGATTCTTCTACAATAAAATTATTTATAATTTTCACTATACTGTCTTTTTTTTTTGGAAAAGAATGAAATCGAACTGTTTCATGCTTAGATGCATGACTTTTACACCCGTAAACACAAAGTAGATACACATTGCTTTTATTTTTATAAGGAGAAAATTTCATATTTGTGAATATATTAGTGTATGTATGTATTATTTATTAATCTAACAATAATGTTTACTCGTGGGTTATAACTTTTTTTTTTTAAATAATACAATTATATCAGATGTTTAAATGTTCTTGTCCCTTATATCACGTTAAACATATGAAGGTTTATCCTACAATCGCTAGTTCGAATTTAAGCCACCAGGTAGCGTATTGAAATGCTAAAGATCCCAATAAAATGTATAAAACTCGAATGCGCATCCTCGAACCCGTTGAGAAATAAAATTTATGTATCTTTTACCCAGTTTTTTCTCAGGGAGTTGGTTTTTTTTTACAGTTTTATTACATATGCCTTAGTTTTATCCGTGGTAGTTTTATCCATGTATAAAACTGTGTATTGTACTGGGGGGGGGATAAAACTTGCCAACTCTGTTCAGGATAGCATTCCGGAAGAACAGATCCCATTTTATCAGAACATATTATGAATTGTTTGGAGGGAAAGTGGTGTAGGTTTTCCGTGAAACATTTTTACATATTATGAAAGTAATTCAGTTGTAAATTATAAAGAATATGATTGTAAACCATAAAGATAATAAAACATGAAAAATTAAAACATTTAACATGTTAATACGTTAATGTTTATTATTTAAGGGTAATTTTAAATACTTAAGTAATAAAAAAAAATGATTAATATGATTTTTTTGTTTAAATTTTTGTTCCACTAATCCTGATTCTTGCTTAAAGAGCATAAGTAAAGAACAGTTTGTTTTTTTTAGGTTTTTTCATTATTAATATTGATAAACTGTGATGGTAATTCGACATTTCAATCTTTTAAACCACAAATAGTATATTGAGCCCAAAAAAGCCCTTTAAAACTCGTTTATTTGTGAGTGAAAGAGTTTTTAGTGATTCCTGAACAATTCTGTTGTTTTTGAAATGACCGATTCAATTGTAAAATCAATAATTTCTAGTGAAATACAAAATTATCTGGTAAAAGCCATCTTGGTATTCATCCGTTTACAAGGTTAATAAATGAATTTATTACCTCTCTATCTGCTTAGAAGGTGCAATTTGTCTTGTACTAGATCCATCCATACCGCCAACATTATCAATCGACGCCCACAACGAATACAACGTGAATCACTTAATTAATTTGCTCATTGATAATGGTAAAACAATATCAAAATTTGTTTTTTTTTAAGTAAAGACCATAAAAGATTTTTCAATCAGGCCCCCAATAAATAAGCTCCCATTATCTAATTAGCATTTTATCCCGAGATTGCCCAGGAGGGTTGCTAACTTTTTGTGATTTTCTACTTAAATTGGATATAAAACACCGATTAAATAGTTATAAAAGCTAAATTATGCGAAAAAAGGTAAATATTGGTAATTCCCCTTCTCATTTCTTGTTCGAAATTAATGTATTCTTTATTATCATGATCTTGAAGGAGGCTATATATATTTAATAGCGTTTGTTTTAAAATCTTACGGTACACCTACTTGATTGGAGCTTAAACAAATATTATGAGGCTATATATCATCCATAATATATCAAAGGAACCTATTTTTACGATGCCCAAGGGATGTCTAAGGAATATTTGAATAAAATTCTTAAAAAAAGAATAAATAGAATAGATTAACTAGAGCACGAGTAGCTCTTTGAAATGGCTTATTCAACCGAATGATTAGAAAAATGGTAATTTAAAGTTTAAAAAAAAAAACGACAAAATTATTATATTTTTATTTATTTGAAATTCCTATCGCGATCCCCGTTTATTTACCCGAGATGATTTCGTGCACGAAGACATACACACCACAAACCCAACCGGCCTCTGGCCATAGCCATCTAGATCCCGTGAAGATACATTATTTCCTATCTCTAACTCCTCCTCCTGCGTTCGTTTCTAGCTAGTGAACTAATCCTTATTTCTGGTTCCACCGGCTACTTTTATCCAACCTTTCTATGCTAGGGAGGATGTCCTAGTTTGAGGAGGGACTCCCTCAGCATCGACTCCTTTCGAAGAATGCATCCCCGAGAGGGAACCTTCTTTACGTCCCTTCCACAGGACGGGATGTTACAGCAACTCCCTCTCCTCGTAGAGTTGCTTGGGGGATATTGTGGTGAGATCCGATAGCCTATTCCAATCCAGTGCCTGCTTGAGGATTAAATAAATATTTTTATTTGATGAAAAAGTCCCGGGATTTGAACAGGGATCTTCTTTGTAGAAGCCGACACCCTAACTCACTACACCAGCGAGCCCTACAAAATTATTATAATAAATAATTATTTATTACAAAACTAATTTTTTTAAAGAATAAAATCTTTGCTTTTTTTTACATTTTTTTCTAAAAAAAAAAAATTATAAAATGAACTAAATAAAATATAAAACTACATTGAAAAAAAAATCTTACTTTAGTGTGTTTTGGAATACTAAATTTACAAATTTCCCTTGTAAATGATAACTACTGTGCATTTATCTACTAAATTTACAAATCAATGAAGAAAATTTAAATTTACAAATTTATGCGTTCAAATATTTACAACAAAAAAAAAAAATTTAAATTACTATTTTCTTCGAAAAATAGAGTATTTATTGTAATTTTACATAACATTACTATATAGTAATATTCGTTAAAAATTGTTTTCGAAAGTAGTTTGGGAATTCTAAAATTACCACACAATTTCACTCTAATTTTCAAACGGCTTTCTAAAATTACAATATATTTCTAAATGGTTTTTTGGAAAAACTTACTAAATTTAGTATGTTTTTGATTATGAAATTTGCTTCCTAAACAATTGTAAAATCACAAATTTTTTTTTTACAGTGTGAGGTTGAAATTTTAAAATTAAGTTAGGGTGAAAATATGCTTTTGAACAAAATCGGCCAAAAAGTACTAGAACGTTACTGAAGTACTTTTTCAATTTTTTTCGATTTTCTCAAAATTCTCTCCAACGAATTTGTTTAAAATTCATAAATGAACTATTTTTTAGATGCTCTTTAAAAAGTATATCAGTGAAACTTTTTGTGGAAATCGTTTGAAGTACACTTTACTGATGTACTTTTTCAGTTTTTTGCGATTTTCTCACAATTCGCTGCAACGATTTTGATTAAAATTCATAAATCAACTATTTTTTAGATGCTCATTAAAAAGTATATCAGTGAAATTTTTCGTGAAAATCGTTTCAAATACACTTTACTGATGTGGAAGCATTCGTAGCTCAGCGCCATCTTTGAATCAGGTGGTCAAGTTTGGAACTTCAAATGCTAAGAGCAACTAAATATATCTCGACACAAAAAATCTGGTGCACAACTTTGTAAGAGAAAGTTGTGTGCTGTACTCCAGTCACACCAGATTTTTCTGACGTATATTCAATTTTGAATATTATTTTTTTATTTTCAAAATTAATTATTATTTTCCTTTAATGAATTCACCAAAAAATACTCATTAATGTATATTATAGTGAGAATCCTCTATCAATAAATAAACAACACCGATAAATTAGATTTCCTCGTTAATTTTTTCTTTTTCTTCCTTGATATTGAATTAATGAGACTCAATCCGTATATTAATTGAATTGTAAATAATAAAGAATACCAAAAAAAAAAAAAAGAATGATGAGATTCCCGCGCGCTAAACGTGCACGCACGCAAACATTTTTGTGTACAAATCGATCGTTTGGGGGACCCCATCACCATCATCATCGCTATATTTAGATCGCCTGAAGCAATCAGGTTTTTTTTTCTATTTTTTAAGAAGTACTCCTACTCGCCCTCTAATCGCAAGTAACACCCTCACTCAATTATTAAATTTAATCGTTCCACTTGGATTTCAAGTCATTATTATTATTATGTGGCTAGCTCATTTTAAGGAGCTCTAGCCTCTTGACCCGTTTCGGGAGCGTCTTAACTTTTTTTTGTTAAGACCCAGTCATTACCTCAACACATGGTCGCTTTGACTATTGAAGAAAAAAGCCATGCGCCACGCTGACTCGGCATTTACACCTCGCTTTTTAATAGAGAGAACCCGCTCTTTTAGATTATATTAATATTATATTGTTAAAACATGGTAGAGATGGATTTTAATTTAAAATAAACAAAAAAAGTCCATTAGGACCCTCGGGGGAGGCGGAGTTGATCGAAATGTTTTTTTATTAATAAATATAAGGTACATTAGACTTATATCTATTAAATTATTCCCTTTCTTAGAGATAAAACTCTAAGCTTTCTGTTTTGATCAATAAATTACACTAATCACAAAAATGAAGTTTTTTTCTTTCACAAGAATGAAGATATGAAATTCTAGAAGTATTTTTCATGCTGATTTCAAATATCATTTCAGTTTTGCCCCACCAGGCACAGTTTTAGAGATATAGAGCAAAATAGATTTTAATAGAAAATGTGCTCTAAAACGGCTCTTATGAAGAATGTTCAAATTATTTTTAACGTGACACCCCGTAAAAATATACAGATATTTAGAATAAATATAAATTTAAAGTTTCATCCCAATCGGAGGTCATTTAGACCAACAACATTTAGTGCCGCAAACGACTTAGAGTTTAGAAAAATCGAAATTTTTAAGATTTTTTTTTCTTTGGTCACCCCTAATACAATTTTAGATATCCCTGAATGCAAAAAAAATATATGTACGATATTCTATAGTTCTTTGGCTTTCTAAAAATCATTCATTCGTAAAAATCTGTTAATTATTAACGAAATTATGAACAAAAACGTCATCAAAGAAAAAACACAAGTATACTCACTGGTCGAAAAAAATGAACTTCCTGTTCTTTTACAAGTATAAAGAAAGATATGAAATTCTAAAAATATTTTTTTTAATAATATTCTAGTGCCCGTGACCCGATGCTCAGAGAGGATACATTAGCTTCTCGTGGATAGGGTTAGGTGAAGTCCATTTTTTCGACCAGTGAGTGTACTTGTGCTTTTTCTTTGCTGACGTTTTTGTTCATAATTTCGTTAATAATTAAAAGATTTTTATGAATGAATAATTTTTAGAAAGCCAAAGAATATGTTTTTTGCATTCAGGGATATCTAAAATTATATTAGGGGTGACCAAAGCAAAACCCACCACACACCCACCCACAGACCATGTCGCGAAAACCACTTTTTTTGGATTCATGGGATATCAAAACGTGTATATCCATCAAAATCTCGACATCGAATTTTTGACATGAAGTCTCTATATATTAACATATTTATATAGAGGTAAGAGAAAGTAAAAATTTTAATTATTTTTTTTCCCTTCCAAAATTTTTTAAGTTTTAAAAAAATTTTTTTTTTTAAATTTTTTTAAAAAAATCAAAAAAAAAAAAAAGACCTATTTTTTTTTTTATTTTATTTTTATATAGAGGAAGAGAAAGGAAAAAATAAAGGTTAATGGGTAGAGTAGTGGTCATAAAATATTTTTTTAACTATAACAGAATTTATTTGTTATTTCCTAGGGAGTTTCAATTAGTGAGTAACAATTTAAGTTTGAAAACAAATGAATAATCCTCCAGGATGTTTATCTTAATTTAAAATTAGCGAATTTCAATTTCCATCTCTTAATTTAAATGAAAATGAAAATGAACAATCTCTTGGCACCAGTTATATTTAGTTATCAAATCCCTACCCCCCTCCTCTCTCAAGTTTAATTATTATACGTAAGACACTCCACTTGGAGAGAGGATATATTATTTAAGAAGGGGCTTATTGTCTTTGATTGCCTTAAAAAAGTCATCGTTTTCAAGTGAGTTGAAGGATTATTAAACTTCATTATTGATACTTTAGTTGATAAAGAGCTCAGTTGGTTATACTGTACATAGCTAATAAGAAATAAAATTTTTAAGTATTAAGTATTCTCAAGTCAAAAGTGTGAATTTTATTTGGCCTTTTTTTAATTCATTTAACAAGTTCTTTTTCGGCATCGAAGGCCATTTAGACCCGACTCTATTTATTTAAATTGATTGGTATAATATAAATTAAATAAATTTTGTTGCATGGGTCGGGATGCGAACTCGAGACCCTTGGTGTAAGCATGGTAAACAAGGCTCGAGGTCTCTTTTTTTAAATTGTATTGATTATATTGAAATTCATATTGTATTATTGTGAATATATTTTGTCTGGTGCATCTTACCAGCTCATTATTTGGGAGAAAATCCACATTCGCATTTTTTATTAAGACTAGCTTGGTCTTCTTAGTTAACTAGGCTTATTAGTCCTTGCAAGTTAATTTCCTCTTCTGTCACAAATCCTTTTGCTTCTTCAAGAATCGGTCTTTTACTGAAAATAATCGACTTTTTAGAATCGAGTTGAAACTCTTTCAAGTCGATTCTCACTGGACGACTTCGACTTTTTTCTTACAATACTTAATATCCGATGGTAATATAGTTTGTAACGTTTTCATTGATTAACTTTCATCTTTCTTTTAAAACCTACACATAACACACCAATCAACACGCTTTCGAGATCGGTTAGTGCAGATATGTGGCATTCTTAATTCTAGATTTTAATGTTTTATTTTGATACTCAACTTTCATATTTTATTTTAATGTTCGCTGCCATATCCCTTGCAATTTCTGGATAGAATATTCTTTTATAAAAATATTGAAAACAATGTGTGTATTGTATTTGATAAAATGTTTAAATAAATCTTTTATTATATTAATAAATAAATAAATTTATTTAATATTTACTTAGTATCTCCTAATCACGAGTCATAGGGGTTTTAAAAATTCTTGAAAAGTCTACTTTCAGAAATGATTAATCGATTCCGAGAATCGAAAAATATCAAGTCGAGTCTAAAAACGAAAATCGACTTTTCAAGCGCCTTTTCCATTCCTACTTCTAATATCTTTTTTCTCTTTTCTTTCACAAAATGATGCTTTTTTCTCAGCCTATTTTAACTTGTTATTAGGACTAGGTTAATAAATTTGCTAGAAATTCATTTTTGAGAGGTATTTATTTTTTAGGCTTACAGATACGGCCATTATTATCCGTTTCGGCCCCAATGTGGCCATCATCGGAACCTTAAACAAATTTATTTATTTTAACAAAGATGTATATCATTATATCTATAGGAGTTTTTTTTAATCAATGATACAAACTATATTGTTATAATCATGCAATATTGACATTATTTCTTTCAAATTACCTGACATTCCTTTTCATTCATATCAGTCTTTCTAAAACCAAGTTTATTCAAAATTGGCAGCTCTACTCTATATATTAATTTTCTTGTTTTTATCAATCGAGCAATAAAATTGTTTCTAATACCTCGAACTTTTGAACAACGAAAGAATTTTCTGAATTTTTTGAAACGAGAGCCAATTTCTGGTCCCCTTTCTCTAAATGAATCACTAATATACGCAGATAAATGCGAACTGGTCCGTCCAGTGCGTTCTGCTTAATTCTAGAATATCGCATATCGGGTACCGCTTCCGGGCAGTGCCGTCATTTCAACTTTT
>JAKCPI010023508.1:0-18513 GCA_023213315.1 Euborellia annulipes | reverse complement strand
TCTTTCGAAATTGTTACAAAGTCCCAGTTCACCCAGAAACTTCTCGTTAAATTGTAATAAATTGGAGGCTTTTATTTTAGCTGTTGGCTACCTGCTCCTTCTTGTCCTTGGAGCCAACATGCCAACTCAAAGTGATTACCAAATATTGTGCTCACAAGAAGCTGCTTGAGAGAATTACATTTGCTTATATTGAACCTCTCTGAATCAAAAGGGAAGATTTCTCAAAATTCATTCAATTAGTTTGGATTTTTCAGCGATCTGACTTGATTTAATTAGCCATAAATTTCGGATTTTTTTCTCTCTCTATACATATACCCAGAAATATATATTTATATAGGTTTATTGTATAAAACATAGCAGTTAGATGAAAAAAAAAAACCGAAAGCATCCGATGCTATTTCTTTTTGATAATTACTTTATAATTCTTTTTACTTGAAATGTTGTCGTGGTGTTGAGTTCAAAAAATTTCAAATTTCCAATGAACTATAAATGTTTAAATTTTATATCATTAAAATTTTTCTCTCTCTGGAAAAAGACAAAAACGAACGCATTACTTATTAGTCATTATATCTGACAAATTGTAAAGTTTTAATTTGTTAAAAAAAAAAATATTAATTTGAAACTTTTTTATGAAAATTGTTATATTTATTTTAATTATCAAAATTATGTTTATAAAAAAGAATTTGAGCTCTCACAATTTATTGGTGGTATTAATAAATATGTATTTATAAATGTATAAAAAGACATTTTTTCGAGAAACCCAATTAGGATGTTTCATAACAAAAATGAAAAAGTTTTCATTGATTTCGTTAATAAAAATATCCAAATTTATCACTGAAGCTTGAGACAGACATTGAATATAATTAGATGGGTGTTAAAAAAACAACATAAGTCACATTTTTTCCATTCTTATCTTTTTTTGCTTCTTAAAGATAATGTATTTCTGGATAAAAACTACGTAGTTTTTTATATTTCCTTTACTCTCAAAATACTACCCCTCAATAGACGTTCATTGGATAAACAATATAACTCGACTTGATGGATTTTTGCATGTATCTAGAATGGCGTTATAGTTGTTTCTTCAGTATTATTTGAAATTACTATCGAGATCCGTTTTATATAGAAGGGGCTTCGTGAACGGAGCCTGCACCTCAAATAACAACGACTATCTGTGTAATATAACTCTACGTGTTTATAAGAAGATGTTGCTGAGCAATTGCAAATATTGAAGCTAATGCAAATGAATGATGTAGAATATGAGTATGTATACAACTCATGTATGCACCTGTCGCATTTTAAAAAATTTTTCCCAATTCTTGTAATTTTGTATTTATTTAGGTCTCTGGTAACTAAAATATCAATATGATTAAATTTTATAAAAATAACTATGATTTATTTCAAGCGGTCAACATTTAAACCTACCAACAACGTATGTTATTAATATTGATTGAATCGGTCATTTCAAAAACGATCTGCAAATGGAATTTTCAGAATCAATGAAAACTGTCATTCTCAAATACACGACATGCTAATAAGTTAATGTTTAATATTTAAGTGTGGATGAAGCTCGACCAAAACCGAAACGTTAGCCTAATGGGCCTTAAATAAATGAAATAAATACTAGCTGCTTTTCTTTTTTCATCCTTCTACTCATCAAAATTTGGCTGTCACTCTATTCCACGAGTGAGATCTCTACAAATATTAAATTAGCCAACTACCAACTACAATCGACACGGCCGCTAGTGGTCTATAATAAGTAAATTCTTAGTCACTCTATAGTAGCACTACTTCGGAGGTGAGTTCATTGTCTATCTATTATTTATAATAAATAAGACATGAATTTTACTCTTTTGATTTTCCATAATAATACAAGTACAAATAGAATTTATGTTCAAACTTTTAGGTGATTAGAGGGGATTAGAAATTTACATTTAAACTCTACGAGTCTCCAAAGTCATTTGTATGATCCTATTATAATTATAATCTCCTTAGTTCCGCTCGGTTAATAATGTTTAATAGATAAAAATATAAATAAGTAAATAAATAAGTAACTGTATATATTAAAAAATCGGAAATTTTTCCCAGCAGATAAAAAAAGAAACTCCCACTCTGGTTAAGAAAATGGGAAAAAAATTATTTCCTCTTTATCATTTTTATATTTGAAAAAAATCTGGTGTGACTGGCGCACAGCACACAACTTTCTCTTACCCTTCGGTAAGAGAAAGTTGCCCACTGTGCTGGTCACACCAGATTTTTGTGTCGAGATATATTTAGTTTCCGATAGCATCTTAGTTTCAAACTTGCATTTTAAATGTTGACTGCTTCAAATAAACTATGGTTATTTTTCAAAATTTTAATCTCATATTTGGACATTTTATACACAATATAGAATCGTAAATAAATACAAAATTTCATAAGAATTGGAAAAAAAAATTTTAAATGCCTAAAAAGTTCTAAAGGGGACCCCCTTTTGAATCGAAATTAACATACAAATCCCTATAGGGAAATTAACATTGTTCCTATGCGAAGATGAGGTGGAAAGGGAATTTAAAAAGAGTAGAGAGAGACGATAATGTTTGCAAGTGAGAGAGAGACATATATGTTTTCTTTGAAACAATTAAAGACACAAATAAATTTAAAAAAAATGGGAATTTAAATAATAATTGATTTTTAATCTAATAAAAAGAAAAAGATTTAAATTCCGTTACCATGGCAACCATTTCTATCTTTCCTATGAAGAACAAGAGTAAAGTGGTCTTCAGAAGATTTCAACGGCAAAATGAGAATATACATTTTAAAGAGCATCTAAAAAATAATTGATTTTTGAATTTTAAAAAAAATCCTTGGAGGGAATTTTGAGAAAATCGAAAAAAACTGAAAAAAGTACATCAGTAAAGTACTAGTACTTTTTGGCCGATTTTGTTCAAAAGCTTATTTTGAGCGCGTGGGAAGGTACCTAAGATTAAATATAAAATTTCAATCCGGTAGCTCAATTCCTTCATGCTAAAAATCTGTCCACACATACAGACACACACACACACACACACACACACATACATACATACACACACACAGACCAATTTGCGGGACCCACTTTTTTTGGACTCAGGGGACCTCAAAACATGTATATCCATCAAAATCTCGACATCGAATTTTTGACATGATCGCAATACTTTCTCTCCTATATATTTCATATATAGGCTAAGAGAAAGTAAAAAGTAAAAAAAGACTGTTTTCTTAAAAGATATTAAAGAAAATAAAAAAAATTGACAATGAAGGTGCAAAAATTTTTCCGCCCTTCTTAACAAGAGCTAATATACCCTATGCATATGAATTGAGTTCACTCTAGTGCGAATTCTGTAATCAACTTGGGCCTAATCAAACAATATAAAAAAATAATTAAAACGTTTGTCATTTCCCAGATTGTAATTTTCTATTGACTCGAAAATCCCTCATTACCAGATGGCTTAAATAGAATGGACTCGTATTTATTATCAAACAAAACTTTGATTGAATAAAAACGTTACGGTCTCCTTAGCAATTATATAAATAAAATCCTTTTGGTTGTTCAGCATTTAGGCTTCATTAGTTCCATAATTGAAACTTCCCACTAATTACATAATAGGTGATTAATTTTATAAGGAAATTTGATTTTTTTTATGAAATATTTCAATTTTAAGCAAAAATACCGTAAATTAAAAGAGTCACTACAAAAATTCTTTAGACCTTCTATCCATCAAAAACAAAATTTCAATTTTAATTCAATCCGACCGAGGGGTTAGCGTGATAGCCTTTTGTACCTAGGGTCGCGGGTTCGCATCCCGTCCCAACAAAATTTATTTAAATTAAATTTGTTACAAATCAATTTAAATAAATAGGGACAGGGTCTAAATGGCCTTCAATGCCGAAAAAGGCCTTAAATAAAAAAAAGCAAACGTGTGGAGTCGTAGGAGCCCGGCAGGAACAGAAGTTCCTCACGCCTTTTCTTCAACTCACAATATTATGGGCGTGGTCTCGCCAAGACTCCGGCTAATCTCGCCTTCCTCCGCCGTCGCTCGGGCGCTGGGAACGCGTTTTTGTTACGTTACATTTTCTCCCAATTCACCCTGCGTAAGCTGCGTTAAAGAACTTCGTTCCAAAAATAGGGCCTAAATAAAATCTTTTTCCCTACAAGATGGCGCTCTTATCTCCATTTCGATCATAATGGCAATTGGTTTATTTATGCATAACATCGTCCATATAGGCTCAGGCCCTTGATTCACAGTATAGTCAAGTCTTATTTTACGTATAGCCTAGTCACCGAATCGAAAGAGAAGAAAGGGTTTTTTTGATCTAGGATAATTCAAAAAAGCGAAAGTGAAAATTTATCTATTTATAATTAAAACTTTCTGGTAAATTAACGTATTAAAATTTATAATCGTTAAAAGGGTTTATATGTTTAAATCCAGACAAGTTCTCTCTCTGTTACTATTTATGGTTGAGTGAAATAAAAAAAAAAAAAAATTCCACTTCCTCTCTCTCCCTTTTTAGATTCATACTCTTCGAAACTTATTTAATTCAGTGAGCGAGTGAGAGAGGGAGATCTTTTATATTGTATGTAATCTTAGTGGAATTGAGAGTATGTACTTATCGTTTTATAGTCAGACTACTACTCAGAATATATTGGGTATAATGTTCCCAACAAATAAAAGGTTTCAAATGCAGCCATAGTTCAAAGCCCTTCCGATTGTACTGCTCACTGCATTATTATTATTATGGGAAGCATTCGCTAGCTAACATATCCTATCCCTTTATAAAATTGCTTCCTCTTAACGGCTGCCTGTCTCTTTATTAGCAGTAATCAAAGTTCAATCTTCTCGTATTATATACCATGACAATAAGATTGAAGAAATTTACATTTCCGTATGAATTTATTCTTTGATGCATTTGAGAAATAAAAAATCTCAAGCGATGATGTTTATCATTATCTCATTCCCCAAATTGTTATTTTATTTTCTAAAAAAAAACTCACAAGCGAAATACCTAAAATAATTTTTTTTTCTTTCAAGAGACAAAGAAGTAGAATAATAATTTTCTTTTCATTCCTTATTTGTAAAGTTGTCTAATTTTTATATTTGGATCGTGCTCTGGATATCAAATGCATTTTTCAAGACGCATTCTTTCGAATTCTTTAAAGAATATTTTTTTTATTTTATAAAAAAATTACCAACTAATTATTTATATATACAATGTGATGTGATGATCAAAAACAGATAGCTTTTTTAAAAAATTCTTTGCTTTTTCAAGTTTTGTGACCTTGACATTGGCAGTGTCGAGACAGGCCTGCCTATAAGCTCAGATACTTTGAAATCGAAACCGATTGCTGGCTATCTAGCACAAGGAATACATTTATCGAGGTTATATTATTATACGATCAGTATGATGAGAATCATCCTTCGGAAAATAGAAAGCCTACTGAATCCAAAAACCTTAATATCGATTAGCTCTAAATCCAATAAACAATTGTCATTCTTAAAAAGGATGCCTATCTTAAACACCTAAATATGAACTAAGAA
The DNA here is from genome assembly GCA_023213315.1 of Euborellia annulipes. Lineage (NCBI taxonomy): Eukaryota > Metazoa > Arthropoda > Insecta > Dermaptera > Anisolabididae > Euborellia > Euborellia annulipes. The sequence continues at coordinate 12,958 of JAKCPI010023508.1, read as the reverse complement.
AATATAAACACGGGGTGGGATATAATAATAAGTACTCTCTTTTCTCCCCTTCCTTATAGTCGGAGAGCTGGCGACAAAAATGGGCAAGAGTTTTCTGAAGGCTAATATTTTCAGAATAGGTTGCATTTTAGTAATGGAAAGATACTCTAGAGTCAGCACTTCCAGTACCGGGGCGTTTAGCGGGAATAAGTCGGTAAAGTTGAGGGGAAAATGTTTTTTCCGCAAATATCTCGAAAACTATGCGCTTTTCCGCGAAAATTCATCTATACAAAAATAATTGAAATTAAATTACAAACAAAAATGGTCTAGTACATAATCATGCTAAAGTGAACGGTTCGGGAGATACAGAGATGTAAAATTTGTAATTAATGTGAAAGGTGACACTGATATAGAGAAATATTTATATCTTGTTACCATGACAACCATTGTTAGAATTACAAATTTTACCCCTCTATAAGGTTCTTTCACATTAGCGTGATTATGTACTAGACCATTTTTGTTTGTAATTTAATTTCAATTATTTTTGTATAGATGTATTTTCGCGGAAAAGCGCATAGTTTTCGAGATATTTGAGAAAAAACATTTTCCCGCAACTTTATCGGCTTATTTCCGCTAAACGCCCCGGTACTGGAAGTGCTGATTCTGAAAATATTAGCCTTCAGGAAGCTCTTGCCCATTTTTGTCGCCAGCTCTCGGACTATTAGGGATTTTTAAAAAATATTTATATTTTTAATTCAAAAAGTTCAAACTTTGTAAGTTTTTACTTTCTCTTACCTATGTATATATGTAATATATATACTGTATATATAGAGAGAAAGTATTATATTCATGTCAAAAATTTGTTGTCGAGATTTTGATGGATATACGTTTAGGGGAATTGGAATCTATTGGAATTTCAACTAAATGGTAGTATTAAGAGTTTCTTTGCTTTCATTTGCTTGTTTCCTTGCTCGCTTCCGCGACTCTTGATAAGTATGGGAAAATATTTATATTTTGTGTTTCGCCTTCATGCATTAAATTTAACACACACAGACAGACAGACCATGTTGGAAAAACCACTTTTTTGGATTCAGGGGACTTCAAAACGTGTATATCCATCAAAATCTCAACATCGAATTTTTGACATGAATCAATACGTTCTCTCTATATATAATACATATATAGGTAAGAGAAAGTAAAATTTTTTGAAACATTTATCCTAGAGTATTATTACATCTACCTATAGAGGATTTATTTTATCATTTCAAATGGATGCTATGAATATGATAAACTTTAAAATGATTAGTAGAAAAACTTTACTCCCCGCTCCCAAAAACTTTGTGATTTAATTATTCGAATTACAACAATCGAAATAAATTAACCCATCCAAGTTTTATGCTTTTTTTTTCTAGCCCCCAATTTTTTTTAATAAAATTATTGAGGCCACCTGACACTAATTTGGATTCACCTTGAATGATAAATAATTCCCTTATTAATTTTTCGATAGCAAAATAAATAAATTAGTACACCACACATTTTCCTGTGTGGAAAACATTCAAGGTAGGACTGTTAAAAGTTGTTCACTTAATTAGCAGAATATCTCCCCGAAAGAAAATTCCCTCTTTGTTTGTCTTCTTGTATCGAGTCACGAACTCCTTCCCCATTTACACCTCTCAAAGAAAAATGTTTGGTATGCGAGTGGCGTACCAATCGAGATATCGACTTGTGTGTCCAAAAGAAATAAAAACAAAAGATCGAATCAACAACAAATGAGAGAGAGAGGCATAAATCGATCGATAGCAAAGCGGAAGTCCTCCAGGGGGGAATTCATTTGCCAGCAAAATAAAAATAGTCATTTTACGGAAACAGAATCAAGGTTAATGCAAACGGGTTTTCAAAAGGAAATTAGATGAATTAATTGATCTTGAATTTAATTAAAATGTTTTTTTTTTTTTTTTTGAGGGCCTATCCTACTCATCACTCTAAATTACCGAGTCCTAATAACAAATTAGAGTTGATTTTAATTCTACAGTTCAAACTTCTTAATGGTTTAAGAGACGGCTTAAATTTATAGTCCATTCTATTTGATTAAGAAATTTTACATTTCAAATTATTTTATTAACTTCTTTAAAGGGTGATAATAAAATTTCGTATTATTAAAGAATCATGAATAATAAAACGAAAGGTAATTAGGCTTTAGAGAAAGAAAAAAAACTGAAGAAATGGGAAATTCCCCAGTAAATAGGAGTAAATTCAAAGTGGCGCTCTCACTGTGGATTTTCTTGACATAAAATATTTTAATAATGGTTATTTCTCCATATTTAAGAAAAAAATGGGGACTCCCCCACATATGTTCTACATTCTTTTGGAAGGACAAAACCAAAGAGCTAGATCGATGAAATTTGTATATGCTCACACTAAAATTGTAGAGGTTTCTATCAACTTTTGGAGTAAATAGTCCTTAAGAGACTTACTTAAAAAGTTTTCAAATTGAAATTTTCAATATTTGTCTCACAACATTTACCCAATGACACCTGTCTGATTTTGTTTGGATTTTTTATCAGAATTAGAATATTTACAAATGCAAAGGATACTTTGATTATTTCAAAAACTATTCATTTTCCTAAAATGTCAAAGAATATAAACTTTAATGAGATCAATAACTCAAAAATTGAAAAGCTCAAAATTTTTGAAAAAACTTTTTAATTGAAGTACTACTTCCAGTGGTTTTTACTCTGAATACGTATATGAAATCTACAATTTTAGTGTAAGGAGCATATACCAATTTCATCGATCTAGCGCTTTGGTCTTTTAAGCAACGTGTTTACAGACAGACAGACACCGGAGTCTCTGCATAAGCCTGGTTTTCTTTGCACTTAGGAGGTCTAAAACGTGGAGAAACATCTAAAATCTCGAAGTCGAGATTTTACGTTACATAACTTTCTCTATACGAAATAAAAACACATTTTTTAATCTGATGAATTAAACAAATCGAGAGGGTTCAAAACGCGGCTAAGGGTCTGCATATTTGAAAAACAAGCCTTTAGAGACACCCAGGGATCCACACGCCCGCACCAGGGACACACATTTTTCTTCTGGTCACTTTCGATCTACTGTGTGTGTCTCTGGTCTGGGCGTGTACCCGTATATTTCTGTGTGTCTCTAAAGTTTCACTATGCAGACCTGCTGCGGGCGTGTGATTGCCTCGATCATTTTTTATCATTTTTACTCGGGTTATGACTTGTTAAAATTCTTGACCGAAAAGTTTGAGCGTTTTTTTTTTTTTTTTTTAATATATATTTCTATATCCAGCTGCGGGAGAAAATATGAACAGCCAGTGGTCAAGAAGGTTCAGGTTTTGCAAGATCAGGTACAAGTGAATTGGTCATTTTGAAAAGAGGTCATCTACACTTTAAAAAAAAAATCACTTTAATACCAAATTTGATTCTTATTACGTCAGGCGAGAAAAATTATTTGAATTGAATTGGCTACCACTCAACATTACTATATATTTGAAATAAATAGGGATGGGGTCTAAATGACCTCAGATGCTGAAAAAGACCTTAAAAATGATCATTTTTAGCAAGTTAAAATTTCTTTTTATCAAGGAATAATCAAAAGATATTAAATTTCATACACAAACAGCTAAAATAAGCAATTTATGACAAGTAACCCGAGCTTCTTCGCTATTAAAATAAGCAGGTTAGTTTAAAATGAAAATATTAATTTTTTTTTTTTTTATAAATAAATAATTCTTTTCCAAGCTATTAACTTTGAAAGTCTAAATGAAGGCACCTTTTAAATAATTGGTTTGAGCTTAATCTGATAGCTACCAATAACAATTAATCGATAATCAATAGTTAAATTGCTGATTTTCTCTCTGGATTAATCTATTTAATTATCATATCCTGAATTAGATGTCTAATTATAGATTAAAAAGGGAAAATTTCTCTCTTTGTCTAACGCAAAAGAGCAAAAATCCTATTAAAGGAGGATGATTATCTTCCTCTCGAAAATAAATAAACATTGAGATTACCAATAGAATGAATGTTTCATTAATCTTTAAAAGATTTGAATAGGAAAAAAGTAGTTTTTAACAGGCTGTCTGCTTTCTAGACAACCTATAAGTACTATATAAAATATTTAAAGCGACAGCCAAGAGGATTAAGGAAATGGACTCTCTCGAGTCTTAAGTAAAAGATGCATCTGTACGATGATCATCATTATTATTTGATACACCGACTGGGGTCCACGTTTATTTACCCGAGGTGTGTGTACGCAGACACACACTCAAACCCAACCGGTATCTTACTATAGTCGACGACCGACTTACATTATTTCCTATCTTTAACTCCTCCTCCTGCATTCATACTTCTATGAACTAATCCTATCTCTAGTACCCTCCGCTTCCTATTATCCATGTGAGGATGTGCTCATTTGAGGAGGGACTCAGCACCAGCGTATCGTAGCAAGCTAGATCAAAGCCAAAAATAATTTAAAAAAATTCTGTAAATCTATGAGTTGAAACGTTTGAGAAAAATTATATTGATTAATATATCGATAGTGGATGGCAGCCAGGAAAACAAAATCAATTTTTATTTGATTGTCGACGTTTCGGAGGCCAGTCGCGTACTTCCTCAGGACAATCGATTGCAAAAGGTTTAAAGCAATGCCATCGCAAAAATACATTCAATTTTTAAAATTGTATTATTCTATTCACGATTATAATTTTAGTTTAAAATACGCCCATAAGTATTTTTATTTGACGATCGATTGTCCTGAGCAACCGAGACTGGAGACCGAAACGTCAACAATCAAATAAAAAAATTTGATAAAAATGTATTTTGTTTTACTAGCTGCCATCCGTATGGGTCACAAAACCTGCTGCGTAGGCATCTTCCGAACTCGTGTAAATAAGCTTTTAAACAAAATCGGCCAAAAAGTACTAGTACTTTACTGATGTACTTTTTCAGTTTTTTCGATTTTCTCAAAATTTGCTCCAAGGATTTTTTTTTAAATTCATAACTCAACTATTTTTTAGATGCTCTTTAAAAAATATATCAGTGAAATTTTTCGTTGAAATCGTTTGAAGTACACTTTACTGATGTACTTTTTCAGTTTTTTGCGATTTTCTCAAAATTCGCTTTAACGATTTTGTTTAAAATTCATAAATGAACTATTTTTTAGATGCTCTTTAAAAAGTATATCAGTGAAATTTTTAGTGGAAATCGTGTGAAGTACACTTTACTGATGTGGAAGCATTCGTAGCTTAGCGCCATCTATGAATCATCGCATGGTCAAGTTTGGAACTAAAGTGCTAAGAGCAACGAAATATATCTCGACACAAAAAATCCGGTGTGACCAGCACGGTGCACAACTTTCACTTACCGTAGGGTAAGAGAAAGTTGTGTGCTGTGCGCCAGTCACACCAGATTTTTTTCTATCTTACTATGGCTATAAAGATTTTGATAATAATAAATAGCGAAAGGGTGAGCAGCGAGCTCACTCTCGGACAGGTCACTTATTATTCCTCGAATGAAAATCAATCACCAGATGGTGACCGGGCCAGGTTCAACGGACTTGTTGGCATCTCCTTTCGATGGCCCAACCAACATGCTTTCTTTTTCTCTTTCTTTCTACGTGCATCTTATTATCATTTTTTTTAAATCTCCGATAAACTTTAATTGATAATGAATGCCGCCCTTGGGAATGGACGATTTATGGACTCGAAATTCAATTCGTCTGATTTTAAATCACTAATTAAAACCAATGCAAGCAGTCGTTTTTGCATTGAATAAAGAATAATTAAAATATTTGCATACTTTTGTCGTCGTTAAATTATTTTAAATGCATTGTCAAAAGAGAAAATTTTGTATTGTCTTAAGGAGTTATGACATTGGGTGAAATTTTTATATTTCTAACTTTAATGAGACATTGCATTAATTTTCATTTAGAGGTTTAAATGTTTATTAATCTTTTTAGCTTGCTGGGAGATAGGAAAATAAAATAGTAATTTTTTTAAGGTCTTTTTCAGCATCGAAGGCCATTTAGACCCCGTCTCTATTTATTTCAATTGAATTGGTAGCCAATTCAATTGAAATAAATTTTCGTCGCATGAAACGGGATGCGAACCCGCGATCTTTGGTCCCAGAAGCTAATGCTCTAGCCCTGAGCCACAGATCAAGGGTCAAATAGTAATTGTTCAACTCCTGTACATTTGTTAGATCACTCTAACGAGAAGAGATTTAAAACAACTAATCGAAAAACTAGCTAATATTCTATGTTCAGACTGAATGTAAGCTATTCATATTTAGAATGTAAATTTAGATTAGAAAAAATTAGACCACCAATCAGAGAGATTCCAGTCTGAAGATGGCCTGATCCAAGACCAAAACGTCCAATTATAGAAAAATAAATGCAAATGAAAAACTTTCTTCCTTCCTTCCTACTTCGGTTTTTTCTAAATCACAATTAAATATCAACAGTTTTTTTTTTTTTTTTTTTTAAGTTTTCGGCATTTGAGGCCCTTTAGACCCCATTCTATTTCAAATGAACCATTTGAAATAAATTTTTCTCGCTTGGGACGGGAAGCGAACCCGAGACCATAACGACAGTTATACAGACTAGAATGCTTGATTTCAAAAGATAAATCATCAATCCCTTCATATTCCGACATCTATGCAACTTTGGATGAGGGATTCCAAAGGAAAATCGAATTGGAAATTAAATTTGAATATATCCTCTATATTTCCGCCTTAAAAAAGTGAGTGTGATTGTAGAGAGAAAGAGATATGAGTATGATGTAGGTAGTTCCTTATAAGGATGCTGGGCCTTGGCACACTGGCACTGGACCAAAGGACCCTCTTGGACCATGGCACAGATTCAATACTCACTAACAATGTCAAACATTTTCAAATGTTATCGTAATTTTAAGCTCGATAGCATTAGAAGGAATAAGAAATTTTAAACCCTTAGAGAGAATTTCTATCTTATTAATATTTATATCTCTGATGCTAAAAGTGGGACTCCCCCCATTCCACTATTGGTTTCCAGAGGTTGTTTTAAGATTGGATTGAATTTCTACGACAACTAATTCTAAAATTCTTGCTACCCCCATAGCTAAGAAAATATAGTTAATCGAGATCGGAAGGTAACTTTTTCAAGTAAGGTATATTAGCCTATCGTAGCGTATGCGGGGTAAGGTCCCCCGGGCCCATAAAAATCCCACCCAGTACGTATTTCTAACATCTTGAGATTACATTTCAAAATAAAATTTAACCAATAATATCGTATTCGGCGGGAACCGCGCCTAACTGAGGGGCTTCGCTCCCCGGGACCCCCCCCGGCAACTGGTTCGAGCCCGCCTGTGGTGGACCCCGCTTTTTCTCAATTATGAGAAGCTTCACATCTAGAAAGGGGGGCTTCGACCCCCTGGAGCCCCCCTTGCCTTTTCTTCTTAATTATGAAAAGAAAATTCTTATTACTATTCGAATACAGTGCCTGCTTGAGGATTTGTTTACATTCATAGAATACACAAATGTAAAGAATACATAAATATTTCTCTAAACATATCCTATGGGAGAAATCGTAACTTTAGGAATTAATAACTCAAAAGGTTATTTGGAATTTCGGGATGAAAATAATTTTCCTGTAATCCCTAGAAGGTCCTCTTTAAGCATAGAAAATTCCAATGGGATTTGTCAAAATAGAACGTGTCAGACAGACAGACAGACGGACATTTTAGCGAATTATATAAATTGATATTAGATTCCCTATGTAATTTTATAAACTTTCAGAAATGGATAGCGATCAGGAGGAATTAATCTTTCTCTTCTTCTGTCCTCGCCTTATTCCCGCGATGCGGGGTCGGCGGTCCTCACTTTCTCCCTCCAACCCTATCTTTCGTTTTTGCGACCGGAAGAAATAGAACGGGCCGACCCGTCGTTCGGTCTGACGCCTGTTGAAAAAGAGGAAGGAAAAGACAGAAGGACTGCCTGTCCCAGCTCGGGCAGCTCGTGGTCGCCATCCACGTACCCACAAGACGTGGGCCCCTGAGCGAAGGAATTAATCTTTCTAAAATATAAATAAATTTCTATACTTGATTAAAAATAAAAAATAAACTTGAAAAATTTTAGAATAAAACTTTTCTTTCTAGGGTTGGTAGATTCGGAGGCTGAATCGATTTTCGATTTTCGATTTTTAAAATCGAAACCAAATAATCGATTTTTAAAAAAATCGATTTTTGCCTTAAAAAAATCGATTTTAATCGATTTTCGATTTTTTTACAAAAAATTTTTCACTATGCCAATAAGTTGATTTTAAGGTTCTGCTTATGATTTTCAAGCGGTTTGTGGAACAAGAAAAATAGAACGTTGCATTACTCAGAGGCGTACGGAGGCAGTTGGGGGCCTGGGGCGGCACTAGAAGAGGGGGCCTTATATTGAATTTTTTTTTGTGGGGGGGGCTGCTCATCTTTAAATATCCCTCTTCTCGATACATAAAAATATTTTTAAAATACCGTATATTCCTGAACCTCAAGGGTCCCAGGGCCTCTCAAAGAGAAATTTTCATTAAATTTTGATTTTTTAACTAAATTTTTCGGTTTTTATTTGAGCCCTGAGGGCCCAGGGGCCTCAAAAAGAGAAATCTTCATTAAATTTTGTTTTTACTTGAGCCCTGAGGGCCCCGGAGCCTCTCAAAGTGAAATTTTCATTAAATTTTGATTTTTTAACTAAATTTTTCGGTTTTTATTTGAGCCCTGAGGGCCCCGGGGCCTCAAAAAGAGAAATCTTCATTAAATTTTGATTTTTTAACTAAATTTTAGGTTTTATTTGAGCCCTGAGGGCCCCGGGGCTTCTCAAAGAGAAATTTTCATTAAATTTTGATTTTTTAACTAAATTTTTCGGTTTTTATTTGAGCCCTGAGGGCCCCGGGGCCTCAAAAAGAGAAATCTTCATTAAATTTTGATTTTTTAACTAAATTTTAGGTTTTATTTGAGCCCTGAGGGCCCCGGGGCCTCTCAAAGAGAAATTTTCACTAAATTTTGATTTTTTTAACTAAATTTTTTGGTTTTTATTTGAGCCCTGAGGGCCCCGGGGCCTCTCAAAGAGAAATTTTCGTTAAATTTTTTTTTTATAAATATATGGGGGCCTATGCCGGCTCGGGGCCTGGGGCGGACCGCCCCCCCCCCCTCGGTACGCCACTGGCATTACTGATGCCCAAATCAATTTATTCAGTCTTTATAACTTCTTTAAAAACCAACACATTGTATATGGTATAACATATTTAGTCTTTATAACTTAAGTTTTAACGTTATAACGTAAATTTTAACAAACCAAGAGAACCAAACATCAGCTTCTATATTTCTTAAAAAATCTGGTGGGACTCGTCGCACAGCACAACTTTCTCTTATCTTCAGTAAGCGAAAGTTGTGTTCTGTACTTGTCACACCAGATTTTTGTGTGGACATATATTTAGGTTCCGACAGTAAGCTTAAGGTACATTTGAATTTAAGATTTTTTTTTTTAACACCCTTTTTTTCTCATTCACACAGTCTTTTCGGCAACTTAGGCCATTTAAGACTTACGATATCCGTTATAGAGATTAATATACATATATGGGGTCCAGGCATTCTTATTTAAGCCATTTGGTATCCAAATGGCTTAAATAAAATCATCGGACTGCCTGGGGTCCGAACCCGCGACGTTTGGTATATGAGTTTAGCACGCTAACCTCTACGCCATGCCCCGAGGGCTGATTTCAAGATTAAAATTTATAAACATGGGGAAATATTTATATTTTGTTACCATTGCAACAAATTCTCCTATCTTTCCTATGAAATACAAAAGTAAAATGTACTCCAAAATGAGAATTTACATTTTAAAGAGCATCTAAAAAATAATTGATTTTTGAATTTTAATCAAAATCGTTGGGGCTATTTTTAAGAAAATCAAAAAAACCTGAAAAACTACCTCAGTAAAGTACTAGTACTTTTTGGCCAATTTTAATTAACCGCTTATTTTCTCGCTCCAGGGGGTGTCTATCTTAAATTTCAACCTCATAGCTCAAATCCTTCAAGCTTAAAATTGAACACAGAAGGACAGATCATGTCGCTAAAATCACTTTCTTGGAAAATCGAAAATCGAAAATCGGCCGTCAAAAATCGATTTTTTCGATTTTTTCAAAACACTGAATCGATTTCGATTTTAATCGAAAATCGAAGCTCAAAATCGATTTTCGATTAAAATCGAAATCGATTCGACCAACCCTATTTCTTTCCTCTACCAATTAATTTAAATAAATATGGACGCCTCCAAATGGCCCCAGGCATTGAACTTTTCCTAAAATCTATTAATATATTCCTACTTAGGAAAAAAAATAATTTATAAACCAAAATACGATCAAGAAAAAAGATAAAAAAAAGATTGAAATTTCAATTTCAAATATGTTATTTATGAATAATTTATTCTTTTTTGAATAGCTAAAAAAAAAAATACTTTCACTTATAGGCGTAGATTGAAGACAGGGGATGCGGATTTATTTTATAAGGAAATTGTATTTAAGAAATTTTAATTTGGGCAACTCTTTTGTGTTGACCGTCTCCCGGTAGCAATCGGTAGGCCTACTAGTTATTTCAATATACACAGGTGTCCATAATTTAACTAGAAATTTTCGAGCAGTCGGTAGCAAAAACTATGCAGCGGAATTGCATAAAAATTAGGTGGAATTCATGGCAGAATGAAATGATGGGAATTTTATCGAGAAAAATAAAACAATGTGTTTCAAAAAAACAAAAACCACCACTAGATGGCGTTATTGAGAGGATATAAATAAATTACAAAAGTCAACAAAACATGCTCGAAAATGCTCAAAATGCTTAAAACCTTATGTTCGACTGCAGCATAAACTGGTAGAACGCCCTGTGCGTAACATTCCCCAGATGCCTTCAACAATCGAACATTAGATTTTAAGCTTCCAGATGGTAGAAGACAATGGTCAATGATGGACATCATATCGAGCATGTTTTGTTAACTTTTCTAGATTATTTATATGTTCTCAATAAGCTATGTTTTTTTTTTAACTCGTTTTTTTTCTCGATAAAATTCCTATCACTTCTTTTCATGCAATTCTGCTGCATAGTTTTTGCTACAGACTTTCAAGTTTAATTATGGACACCCTGTATTTATGTAACTATAACTTCTAAAAAGCCGAGAGGGCAAATTAAAAATTAAAATTTGCCCTGTGCACGCTCCAAGTGTCAAATTCCCTTTCAAAGAAGTATGTCGGAAATAAGGGGAAATTCCATACAAATGCTATGCGTGTTGACTGTCATAAAAGATTTTTTAAACTGCGATGCTGATTTGGGCACGCAACCAACTCAAATATAATCTTTATTTAGGGTAGAATTTTGAAATGAGAAAAAAAAAAACAAGTATCAAGAATATTAATTATATGAAATTTAGGGAAGAAATGTCATCACGTTATTTGTTATTTGTTGCAAGCAGGCATACACCAACTCTTATTTATATTATAAGAAGAAAGATAATATCAAAACATTTTTTTTTCATTCTCTATTTTTTTTTAAGTCAATATTGGCTAACAATCAATTGAAATAAATAGGATAGGGGGTCTAAATTGCCTCTGATATCGAAAAAGACTTTTAATAAGATAAAACAAAAAAAAATTGTAAGCTCACAGGAAGCTCAATCATTGCTATTAAAATGAGTCTTTGAAAAGACATCCTTTAAAAGCAACTCTCTTAAAAACACCTGAATAAGGTCCCGCTTTTGGCGGAACAGTTCCGATTTTTGGAAAGAATCCACGACTTGACGCGTTTTTTCTACGGTAAATAAAGTGTCATCAGAAAACTCACAATTGGTTATTGAGACTTTGAAAGTCAGTTTATGTGGGAAATAACAGATTCTTATTAAAAATTTCATGATCTTTTAAACGACAGCAAATTTTTTTTTAATCTCTTTGAAATATATTTGTAAATTATAGAAATTATGTTGAAATTAAAAATATAGGGTAAGAGAAAGTATAAAATATATTTCAATTCGGGGCACAAAAAATTTTGTTGCTCCATATAGACCCCCCCCCTCTGGTCAATGGTGTCCCGCTTTACCAATGTTAAGATTGAACTATAAAACCGAAGGAAGTTAAAATAGAGTAGGTAGATCTACTAGTATATAAAATTTAAAATTTCAACTGAATGCTCTCTTTAGAACATTTTGTAAATTAAAAAGAACAAATAAATCATTTGGTTTTTTTTTTTATTTCAAATTATTTATTGATTATAAATCAATCAATTATAATACGTAATTTCACAAGTTAAGAAATCACTTCTGAAGATGACATACGAGTGTCGAAATACGTATTAAATATTGATTTATAATCAATAAATAATTTGAAATAAGTAACCGAATTTATATATTTTAATAATGTAGTTTTTTTTTTTTTTTTTTTTTTAAACATTCACACTTTTTTTTCATTCACACTCACACTCACACACACAGTCTTTTAGGCAACTCAGGCCATTTAAGACTTTAGACGATAACCGTTGTAAGTAATATATATATTGGGGGTTCAGGCATTTCTATTTAGCCCATCTGGTATCCAAATGCCTTAAATAAAATCATCGGACTGCCTGGGTCCGAACCCGCGACGTTTGGTATAGGAGGTAAGCACGCTACCTACTACGCCAAACTCGGGGGACTCCCAATGTAAAGTTGTTATTTATGCAAAAAACAATCTCAAAGTATGCATTATTGATCCTTATAATATTGGATTGATTAAATTGATATAAGAAATATTTCTTAAAATTTCCTTTTTATTTTATTTTAGAATCAAATCTTTTACAGTTCATTATATTAAATTTTTTCCATTTAATTATATTTAATTTTTAATAATAGTCGCCGCAGGCGGGCGGAGCGGCTAGCCCCCAACTAATCTCAGAGTCTGAGGAAGTGGTACGCTCGGT
>JAKCPI010023507.1:0-11101 GCA_023213315.1 Euborellia annulipes | reverse complement strand
GAGGAAATTGGAGAGAGAGAAGACTAATAGGGAACCTATACATGAAACAGAAAGCAAATATAAGAATTGGAAATGGAAAAACTGAATGGTTTAGTGTAGGAAGAGGAGTGAGACAGGGATGTTGTCTGTCTCCTGCCCTTTTTAATATATATATGGAGGATATGGTAGGAAAACGTTGGGAGAATGAAAAGGGAATAAGTATAGGAGGAAGAAATATTGTCAGCAGAGATGCTTTTATTCGCAGAGAATGAAAAAGAACTGGAGAAGATGTTAAAACACCTAGGCAGCATGAAAATGGAGAATGGTTTGAAAATCAACAAAGGCAAGACAAAAGTAATGAGGGTAGGGGAGCAGAAAGAAATATGTGTAGTAGTGGACGGAGAGAGGTTACAACAAATAGAAAGATGGAAATATATACAGTATGTAACGCAAGGTTGGAAAAGCGAAAGAGAGATCAAGACAAGAATTGCTATGGCAAAGGAGACATTTAATAGAAAGAAGAGGATTTTGACCAGCAAAATGGATTTAGGTTTGATGATAAGATTGGTCAAGTGTTTCGTTTGGAGTGTGTTGTGAAGCGTGGATATTGTTGAAGAGAGATAAGAAAAGGATTGAGGCTTTTGAAGTTATTTGGAGAAGGATGTTGCTAATGAAGAGGTGTTAAGGAGAGTAGGGGAGGAAAAAATCTCCTTAAAAAGGAAGTATCGCCACTAACGGACCTGCGAGAAAAGCAGATAATTTATGATGATGATGATGAAGCCGCGTTAAAGAACTTTGTTCCAATAATTGATTTATGAATTTTAATCAAAATCGTTGGAGCTAATTTTGGGAATAATAAAGGGATTCGTGTCACGTCTCAGGGAGGTGCCTAACTTAAATATAAAATTTCAACCTCCTAGCTAAGCTCTTTTCGTTCTTGAATAACTTGAATAACCTACAGATGGGCCATTTTGCGACACCCACTTGAACCTAAAAACGTGTATATCCATCAAAATCTCGAAACCGAATTTTTGACATGAATCTAATAGTTTCTTTATATATTAACATATATATAGATAAGAGAAAGTAATAAAAAGTTAACCCTTTATGAAAAAGAAATATGCAAATTATAATTACTTTTTAATTTCAGCGAGATGAAGTGTATGTGATGTTTTATTCTCACTAATAGAATCGCAATGGAAGAGAAGCAGAGAGATGAATTCAATCGACTGGCTTCTAGCTCGACCTGGATGCAAATGAGAGACTTGCTTTCTTGTTTTTAAAAATAATTTCCTCTTTCTTTAATAATGATGATGACGCACATGGATGAATTTTTTTCCTTCTGAAACAAAGAAATATTTATTTATTATTTTTTATCAACAACATTATTTTAATATTCAATAAAGATTAATTTTTTTTTAATTATTATCAAGAGTCGCGGGAGCGACTCGTCGCCGAGCAAGTAAAAAGCAAAAGAAAGCAAAGAAACTCATGTATTTACATCCTACCAACATAACAAAAATAAAAAACCTAAAATTTTATAAAATTTGGTGAAATCCTATGTTTATCGTTTCGAATGGATACCAAACGATGTATTTACATTCTACCAACATAAAAATAAAAAACCTAAAATTTTATAAAATTTGGTGAAATCCTATGTTTATCGTTTTGAATGGATACCAAACGATGTATTACATTCTACCAACATAACAAAAATAAAAAACCTAAAATTTTATAAAATTTGGTGAAATCCTATGTTTATCGTTTCGAATGAATACCAAATGAAGTATTTACAATCTACCAACATAACAAAAATAAAAAACCTAAAATTTTATAAAATTTGGTGAAATCCTATGTTTATCGCTTCGAATGGATACCAAACGATATATTTACATTCTACCAACATAACAAAAATAAAAAACCTAAAATTTTATAAAATTTGGTGAAATCCTATGTTTATCGTTTCGAATGAATACCAAACGAAGTATTTACAATCTACCAACATAACAAAAATAAAAAACCTAAAATTTTATAAAATTTGGTGAAATCCTATGTTTATCGTTGAGTCAAAATATTTACATTCTACCAACATAACAAAAATAAAAAACCTAAAATTTTATAAAATTTGGTGAAATCCTATGTTTATCGTTTCGAATGAATACCAAACGAAGTATTTACAATCTACCAACATAACAAAAATAAAAAACCTAAAATTTTATAAAATTTGGTGAAATCCTATGTTTATCGTTTCGAATGGATACCAAACGATGTATTTACATTCTACCAACATAACAAAAATAAAAATTCTAAAATTTTATAAAATTTGGTGAAATCCTATGTTTATCGTTTTGAATGGATACCAAACGATGTATTTACATCCTACCAACATAACAAAAATAAAAAACCTAAAATTTTATAAAATTTGGTGAAATCCTATGTTTATCGTTTCGAATGGATGCCAAACGATGTATTTACATTCTACCAACATAACAAAAATAAAAAACCTAAAATTTTATAAAATTTGGTGAAATCCTATGTTTATCGTTTCGAATGGATGCCAAACGATGTATTTACATTCTACCAACATAACAAAAATAAAAATCCTAAAATTTTATAAAATTTGGTGAAATCCTATGTTTATCGTTTCGAATGGATACCAAACGATGTATTTACATTCTACCAACATAACAAAAATAAAAAACCTAAAATTTTATAAAATTTGGTGAAATCCTATGTTTATCGTTTTGAATGGATACCAAACGATGTATTTACATTCTACCAACATAACAAAAATAAAAAACCTAAAATTTTATAAAATTTGGTGAAATCCTATGTTTATCGTTTCGAATGAATACCAAACGAAGTATTTACAATCTACCAACATAACAAAAATAAAAAACCTAAAATTTTATAAAATTTGGTGAAATCCTATGTTTATCGCTTCGAATGGATACCAAACGATATATTTACATTCTACCAACATAACAAAAATAAAAAACCTAAAATTTTATAAAATTTGGTGAAATCCTATGTTTATCGTTTCGAATGAATACCAAACGAAGTATTTACAATCTACCAACATAACAAAAATAAAAAACCTAAAATTTTATAAAATTTGGTGAAATCCTATGTTTATCGTATTTACATTCTACCAACATAACAAAAATAAAAACCTAAAATTTTATAAAATTTGGTGAAATCCTATGTTTATCGTTTCGAATGAATACCAAACGAAGTATTTACAATCTACCAACATAACAAAAATAAAAAACCTAAAATTTTATAAAATTTGGTGAAATCCTATGTTTATCGTTTCGAATGGATACCAAACGATGTATTTACATTCTACCAACATAACAAAAATAAAAATCCTAAAATTTTATAAAATTTGGTGAAATCCTATGTTTATCGTTTTGAATGGATACCAAACGATGTATTTACATCCTACCAACATAACAAAAATAAAAAACCTAAAATTTTATAAAATTTGGTGAAATCCTATGTTTATCGTTTCGAATGGATGCCAAACGATGTATTTACATTCTACCAACATAACAAAAATAAAAATCCTAAAATTTTATAAAATTTGGTGAAATCCTATGTTTATCGTTTCGAATGGATGCCAAACGATGTATTTACATTCTACCAACATAACAAAAATAAAAATCCTAAAATTTTATAAAATTTGGTGAAATCCTATGTTTATCGTTTCGAATGGATACCAAACGAAGTATTTACATTCCACCAACATAACAAAAATAAAAAACCTAAAATTTTATAAAATTTGGTGAAATCCTATGTTTATCGTTTTGAATGGATACCAAACGATGTATTTACATCCTAGCAACATAACAAAAATAAAAATCCTAAAATTTTATAAAATTTAGGGAAATCCTATGTTTATCGTTTCGAATGAATACCAAACGATGTATTTACATCTTACCAACATAACAAAAATAAAAATCCTAAAATTTTATAAAATTTGGTGAAATCCTATGTTTATCATTTTGAATTAATACCAAACGATGTATTTATTTTTTTGGAATGCATATTAAAAGATCTATTCATGAGATAACTTAATATTTAATAAGCAAAAATTATTAAATAAAATTTAAATGTAATATTTCACAAAAAGAAGTGAAATCTCAGCCAAAAACATCGGAGATGCAAAAAGGGGCACCTCGCATTATTTTTGCCCAGCGTCGAGGTGAAATCAAAAAAATGCGCCTCGCTTTTCTGATTTATATAAAAGCGAGGATATATGAAACAAATAAAATTCTGTAGGGGTTTTATTTAAGTGAAAATATTTCCTCGCTTTTATATAAATCAGAAAAGCGAGGCGCATTTTTTTGATTTCACCTCGACGCTTGGCAAAAATAATGCGAGGCGCCCCTTTTTGCATCTCCGATGTTTTTGGCTGAGATTTTATTTATCCCGTAATCCTTTCCCAAATAATCTTTTTAAATACAAAAATACAATTTTCATAATAAAAATCATATGATGGGGTTTTTTTTTTTTTAAAGTGAAACTTTTATTATATCCTCTCAAAATTTTTGGCTCTTCGACGTCACGTCAAGAGCCGTAACGCTACAAGTCATGACGTCACAATCCGTGACGACAAAAATAAGAAAGTTGAAATTTAATATATATAACGAAATATAAAAAAAATAATTGTGAGATTTAATAATTCAATTTTTAAATTGATAAAATATAATTTTTAAAATAATTTAAAATATTCAAATCTTCAATCTATATATACTGTAAATATATAACCCCAGGGGGCGAAGCACTCCTGGCTAGACGTGCCGCCCGCCTTCGGAGGGCGGCGCGGCTAATTACTAAATAAATATTGTTCACAGTTTTTAATATGCCTGTATTGATTTACCATTATCATTTAAGATTAAAAACGCGATTTTAATAACCTTAATTGAATAATTTTCTGAAAATTTTCAGTTAAACGCCTACGATCCGAAAAAAGTTTCACTTGCATTGTGGTTTCATAAAACCACACAATGATTTTTTTTACTTTTAGACGAGATAAATAATAAAAATCTGGTGTGATTGCGCACAGCACACAACTTTCTCTTACCTCGAAAGTTGTGTTCTGTGCTTGCCACACCAGATGAGGCAAAATGAGAATATACATTTCAAAGAGCATCTAAAAAATAATTGATTTATAAATTAAAAAAAAAAAAATCGTTGGAACGAATTTTGAGAAAATCGAAAAAAAAAAAACTGAAAAACTAAAACAGTAAAGTACTATTACTCTTTGGCCGATTTTGATTAAAAGTTTATTTTCATGCCCTAGGGTGGTGACTAACTTAAATATAAAATTTCATCTTCCTAGCTCAATTCCTTCATGCTTTAAATTGAACCCAGACAGACAGACACACAGACAGACCATGTCGCGAAAACCACTTTTTTGGATTCAGGGGACCTCAAATCATGTATATCCATCAAAGTCTCGACATCGAATTTTATTATATATATATATCTCTCTCTCTCTCTCTATATATATATATATTATATATGCGAAGATAAGTTTTCTCGGGTTGAGTCGCGTGTGATGTTGAGATTTACTCGACGTTTCGGCTCTCCTTTTGGAGCCATTTTCAAGAGTATGGAATTAGGGGGAATTGTTGGGGTGGTTTGTTTACGGGGTCGCAGTCTTGCTGGTCCCCAGGTCAATTTGGATGCCTCAGAGGCTTGGTTTGGTCTCTGAGAGCAGGAGGAAGGTTGAGTGTGTGTAATTGCGTTTGTGTTCGGTTTAGGTTGACTACGGGGCCTCAGTCTGCCTCCCCAAGTCGATGTGTTGTTGGTTTGGTTAGTGGATGTGTTAGGAGATTGGGTTTTTTTTTGTGAGTTTTGGGGTGTGTGTGTGTGTGTGATCGTGTCTGTGTTTAATTTAGGTTGACTTTGGGGCCTCAATCTGCCTACTCCCCCAGTCGATGTATTGCTGGATGTTTCCGAGGCTTGTGTTTGTCTTTGAGATGTGTTGGGTTGTGTGGTGGCGGTTTGCGTGTTGATGGTCGAAGTGATTTGTGTTTTGGTTTTTCTTACTGCTATGGCGCTCGAGGTCTTGACTGCTTGATGGCTAGTTGACGACTGGACTCTCTCGGTTGGTTTTGTTTTCTTTTTGTCTGTTTTGGTTGTGGTTAGCTGAGAAACTTTGTTAGAGGGTACGGATAACTGAGTTTAATTGTGTGGGTGGTGGTGGGAATCGGCCTTTAGATACCGATTTGTGTAGGTTGGTTTTCTGTATACTGTGTGTGAGAAACTCTTTGCTTACCAGTTTTGGTGATAAGACCTCTCAGAATGGATATATATATATATATATATGTGTTCTGGAAAGTATCCATTATGCAAAGATAAGTTTTCTCGGGTTGAGTCGCGTGGGGTGTTGAGATTTACCCGACGTTTAGGCTCTCCTTTTGGAGCCATTTTCAAGAGAATGGTATTAGGGGGAAATGGTGGAGGGGGGTTGATTACGGGGTCGCAGTCTTGCTGGTCCCCAGGTCAATTTGGTGGATGCCTCAGAGGCTTGGTTTGGTCTCTGAGAGCAGGAGGAAGGTTGAGTGTGTGTAATTGTGTTTGTGTTCGGTTTAGGGTGACTACGGGGCCTCAGTCTGCCTCCCCAAGTCGATGTGTTATTGGTTTGGTTAGTGGATGTGTTAGGAGATTGGGTTTGTTTCTGAGATTTAGATTGTGTGTGTGTGTGTGTGTGTGTGTGATCGTGTCTGTGTTTAATTTAGGTTGACTTTGGGGCCTCAATCTGCCTACTCCCCCAGTCGATGTATTGCTGGATGTTTCCGAGGCTTGTGTTTGTCTTTGAGATGTGTTGGGTCGTGTGGTGGCGGTTTGCGTGTTGATGGTCGAAGTGATTTGTGTTTTGGTTTTTCTTACTGCTATGGCGCTCGAGGTCTTAACTGCTTGATGGCTAGCTGACGACTGAACCCTCTCGGTTGGGTTTGCTGCTTTTATATCTGAGCTGGTTGGGGTACTAATGGTCATTCCATTGTTATTGCCTGACCCCTTTTTAGAGCTAATTGGTTTTGGAGTGGTAATCCCTTTTTGAATCTTAATGGACTACTTAACTGTTAATTGGTGTGGAGGAAGGGGACCCTTTGTTAGGTGTAATGGCCTTGCTAATGGAAGTCCCTTTGTTAATAGTAATCCCTTTGTTAATGTTAGTAGTTTTGATAATTGATTTGTTATCGGGTGTGTGTGGAATGTGAAGGGTTTGATCCTTGTCTTTGACCTGCCTGTGTGGTCTTTTGCTCAGCATTGGAATTAGAGGTTTCCATGTGGCATGTGGACGGGAAGTTAAGGGCATCGTCTCTTTTGTTTAGACATTCTGGCCTTTTGTGGATTTCTATGGCTTCTCGTGTGATGCGGGTGTGGAAGTTGTCTATTGATTCTATTGTTTTGCTTTGGTCGAAGTTCATGGTATGGCCGGTTTCATTGTGGTGTTTAACGAAGGCTGATTGCGGGTCGAGTTTCCTTAGTGCTATTTTGTGTTCATAAATTCTAAAATTGATTAGTCTGTTGGTTTTACCTATGTATGACCGGTGACATTCTGCACAAGGTATTTCATAGACCCCGGGGGATTCATTCGGAATGGTGTCTTTCGGGTTTCTTATTAGGTTTGATAGTTTTTGGTGTGTGGGGAAAATGGGTTTTATGTCTTTCTTTTGGAGAATGCGGTCAATTTTATCTGTTATGCCTTTTATGTATGGGAGGAATGCCCTGTGTGTGTTTGGATCTTCAAGTTCCCTTGTAGTTTGTGTTGGTGGTTTTGGTTTTCCCGCATTGTGTATGTGTTTAAGTACCTGGTGTTTGTTGTAACCATTTTGGGTTAGTGCTTCGGTTAGTTTATGTATTTCTTTTTGTCTGTTTTGGTTGTCGGTTAGTCTGAGAGAAGGTGTTACGAGGGTACGGATTACTGAGTTTAATTGTGCTGGGTGGTGGTGGGAATCGGCCTTTAGATACCGATTTGTGTGGGTTGGTTTTCTGTATACTGTGTGTGAGAAACCTTTGCTTAAGTTTTTGGTGATAAGGACGTCTAAGAATGGGATATATATATATATATATCCGCGACCGGATATATGCAAAGATAAGTTTTCTCGGGTTAAGTCGCGTGGGGTGCTGAGATTTAAGGTGCGATCACACCGGGACCTGACTTGTGTTTACTGACTGGAGTTCTAACCGAATCCGAATTGAGGGGGGTCACACACTAAAACTTGACTGGAGTGACGTAATCTTACTTCTCTGTTATTTGGTATATAAGTATGTCGAAGGATAAACAATGCTTTTTACTTGAATGATACTATTTTCCTTCCCAGCAATTTATTTCTAAATAAACTTATTAAAACTAATTATCGTTATATCAAGAAATATTTTTACTAAATTTTAAGTAAAAATATTTCTTAATTGACTATTTAAAAAATAATATCTTATTAATTTAAAAAAATTTGTAATCTATTTGTTTTGACTAAACATATATTTCCTGCGATTTTTAATAAAAAATAGAAGTTATCTCAAAATTATTATTTATTTGTATTATTATTACTTAAATAAAGCCTTATATTGCCAAAAATGTCTTTATTAAGGAACCGATCAAACAGCTGATTGAAAAAGTCGGCCATGTTGGCTTCCCAGCCAGCCGGAGTCAGGTCCTGATCCAACAAAATTGGTTAGCCACCAGAGTCCGTATCGTGACGTAGCTCCGCTCAACTCCGTTTCGGCAGCAGTGTGTGCACCTCCATAGAAATACATAGGTTGGGTCCGCCACCGGACTCAACTCAAGTCAAGTCAGGTTCCGGTGTGATCGCACCTTTACTCGACGTTTCGGCTCTCCTTTTGGAGCCATTTTCAAGAGTATGGAATTAGGGGGGAATTGTTGGGGTGGTTTGTTTACGGGGTCGCAGTCTTGCTGGTCCCCAGGTCAATTTGGATGCCTCAGAGGCTTGGTTTGGTCTCTGAGAGCAGGAGGAAGGTTGAGTGTGTGTAATTGCGTTTGTGTTCGGTTTGGGTTGACTACGGGGCCTCAGTCTGCCTCCCCAAGTCGATGTGGTATTGGTTTGGTTAGTGGATGTGTTAGGAGATTGGGTTTGTTTCTGAGATTTGGATTGGGTGTGTGTATGTGTGATCGTGTCTGTGTTTGATTTAGGTTGACTTTGGGGCCTCAATCTGCCTACTCCCCCAGTCGATGTATTGCCGGATGTTTCCGAGGCTTGTGTTTGTCTTTGAGATGTGTTGGGTTGTGTGGTGGCGGTTTGCGTGTTGATGGTCGAAGTGATTTGTGTTTTGGTTTGTCTTACTGCTGTGGCGCTCGAGGTCTTGAATGCTCGCTGGCTAGCTGACGACTGAACCCTCTCGGTTAGGTTTGCTGCTTTTATACCTGAGTTAATTGGGGTACTAATGGTCATTCCTTTGTTATTGCCTGACCCATTTTTAGAGCTAATTAGTTTCGGAGTGGTAATCTCTTTTTGAATCATAATGGACTGCTTAATTAGTGTGGTGGAAGGGGACCCTTTGTTAGGTTTAATGACCTTGCTAATGGAGGTCCCTAATGGAGGTCCCTTTGTTAGTAGTAATGACCATTAGTACCCCAATTAACTCAGGTATAAAAGCAGCAAACCTAACCGAGAGGGTTCAGTCGTCAGCTAGCCAGCGAGCATTCAAGTCCTCGAGCGCCACAGCAGTAAGACAAACCAAAACACAAATCACTTCGACCATCAACACGCAAACCGCCACCACACAACCCAACACATCTCAAAGACAAACACAAGCCTCGGAAACATCCGGCAATACATCGACTGGGGGAGTAGGCGATTGAGGCCCCAAAGTCAACCTAAATCAAACACAGACACGATCACACATACACACACCCAATCCAAATCTCAGAAACAAACCCAATCTCCTAACACATCCACTAACCAAACCAATAACACATCGACTTGGGGAGGCAGACTGAGGCCCCGTAGTCAACCCAAACCGAACACAAACGCAATTACACACACTCAACCTTCCTCCTGCTCTCAGAGACCAAACCAAGCCTCTGAGGCATCCAAATTGACCTGGGGACCAGCAAGACTGCGACCCCGTAAACAAACCACCCCAACAATTCCCCCCTAATTCCATACTCTTGAAAATGGCTCCAAAAGGAGAGCCGAAACGTCGAGTAAATCTCAACATCACACGCGACACAACCCGAGAAAACTTATCTTCGCATACATCCGGTCGCGGAAACCTTCCAGAACATATATATATAAATATATATATGTTCTGGAAAGTATCCGCGACCGGATGTATGCAAAGATAAGTTTTCTCGGGTTAAGTCGCGTGGGGTGCTGAGATTTACTCGACGTTTCGGCTCTCTTTTTGGAGCCATTTTCAAGAGAGAAGGAAGTTAGGAGGTAATGGTGGAGGGGGTTGATTACGGGGTCGCAGTCTTCCTGGTCCCCAGTACAATTTGGTGGATGACTCAGAGGCGTGGATTGGTCTCTGAGAGCAGAAGGAAGGTTTGTTGTGTGTAATTGTGTTCGGTTTAGGTTGACTCTGGGGCCTCAATCTGCCTACTCCCCAAGTCGGTGTATTGGTGGATGCCTCAGAGGTCTGGATTTGTCTCTGAGGACTGGACAGTGGTTGGTTCTGTGTAATCGGGTTTGTGTTTGGATTGGGTTGACTTTGGGGCCTCAATCTGCCTACTCCCCAAGTTCAAATAAATGATTTTAAAGGAAATTAAAAGACATTTTCGAATTTTTAGCATAATTTGTCCATTTATTACGATTTTGTTTTGCGTTTGGATTTTTTTTTTCAATTATTTTGTCTATAATAAAAAAGTTTTTTTTTTTTCGTTATCAGATATTTTGGAATAAAAAGAAAACTACCAAAGATAGATATAGACAACCTTATATCACCTGAAAGATAATTGAATTTCACGTCCCATGGCATAAAAAAAGTAGCATGTTCCATTTGAAAAAATGAAGTTATCCATGGTTGAAATTTTCCAAATTGGCATGGCCATTTCTCCCAACATAAGGATAATTCCGGGTTCCCCATCTGGCCTACATTAGTACATTTCATGGATAGTAACCTCACAAAAGAACAGTCCCCAAAG
>JAKCPI010023506.1:0-22915 GCA_023213315.1 Euborellia annulipes | reverse complement strand
AGAGAGCTATAATGAAATCTTGAGAAAATGTTCATTAAAACAAAAAAAAATAAAAATAAAAATTGATAGTAACTTCAAGAGCAGATGAATTGTCTTTTTATTTTCTCATAAAAATGTCTTTTAGGGATATACACCTCATCTCAGGCTCTTGGAATTATTTTAATTTTTTTTTTTTTTTTTTATTTTTTAGGAGTTTAAAAGAAGTCTGCCTTGGGAACTGGCCGGACGCACGAATTGTGGCTCCTCAAACTTTCATTCTTTTTGCTGGTGTTTTTTGAATATCTGGCTTGAAATTTATATGTGCCTGTGTAATTTCTCCTGGACTTGGCGGGCGGCATTCAGAAGTAAGACTGTGAAGATCCAACAAATTCTTTGTTTTTTTTGTCAATTACTACCTCGACTGGTCATGTGCTTTTTGTTTTCTTTTTTGTATTAAAAGTGAACATATGCATGAAGTAATAACTATTCTAACTATATTTTTTATTTTATTCATAGAATAACACCGTCCATGGGACGAAATCCATGGACTTTAGAATAAAGTAAATACCAATACAGAAACTCTCTCTCAATAATAATTCTAGGATTAACAGTTTTAACGGGGGGGGGCTTATTAATATCATTACTATATGTAAAGTGCTACCCACTGACTTCCTGTCCCTGTGTGTATATGCCTATCAGGGCGCTGATTGGCCAGAATGAAAGGAAGTTGAGTCAAAGAGGGAAATTTAAAACTTTAAAATTTTGCATTTGCTCGCCGAAGGCAAGCGAGCAAGGGGGTCCAGGGGCGCAGCCCCACACTTGTAACAAATAAGATCCCTTCTTAGTAAGCCAATTATTTTATCTTTCGAACGTTTTGCTTGCTACTGCAGCCATGAAGGTCAAACAAAAAAGATAGCAGAGTTTCTTTTTCGATATTTAAAATAAAAAAACAAATTCATGGCGTTAATAAAGTTAAAAAAAAAAAATTTTTTTTTTTTCTTATTAAAAAAGAAAAAAAAAACCCCCCCAACTCCCCCCCTAATTTTTTAAATTTTAGAGACTAATTAAATGAATAAAAAACAAACATGTGATATGTCGAATATTTTTCTCACACAACTACAGCGGCATTGACAAGTTTCGTCTTAAAAAAAAAAAATATATTATTAGCAGAGGTCACGTGACATGTTTTCCCATCTTTCCAAATTTGATTCTTATTGGTGTATGTATGAAATCCCCTGAGAACTCGCAAGTTCTTATTTAAAATTACTCTAATAAAATCCAATTGGAATTTATTGCTCTAAAGGAACTCTAAGGCCCTATGTGAAATTATTGCGCTGCCGTTTTGAACTATAGAGAGAGTTTTATTTAGGAATACAGTCTGATTGGTCAGATTCAATCGGAAGTGGTTTTGGGGTTGCATTTTCAAGTGAGATTTATTTTTCACTTAATTAGGACACTTCCGAAATTTCTATCGCTGTCAGACGATCCAAATTTTACTTCCAATTAAATGGAATCTTTCAACGACGACCATACAACAACTACGAATCACAGACCGTTTAATGACCCTGTGGTCACACGAAATATTAAAAAATACAATTCCTTCATTTTTGCCCGGTAATTGGAAGTGAATGGAATGAATGACAGAAAATGAATTAATTGTCTATTAAGAGAAATAATAACTCTGTCTTTTCTTTTCAAAAATAGTGTGTGTCTATAAAAAGTTCATATTAGAGGACGCAGAGGTGCGCTATCAGCTCGCCTCATCAGCATCCTCTTGCTCTTCGGACTCACGATGCACTAAGACATGCACCAACTTGGACTCATGTAATCGACGACGTAATCGACCTGAACGCCGTCGACGAGGCGGTGGTGGCGGTGGTGGTCTTGGTGGTGACGGAAATAACCGTTGAGGATCAGGCAATAATGAAAGTACAGCACCACCTGGCCGTAACATTAATGGATGTTTATCGTCAGCTAGTCGTGACGTTGGTGTGAGTGGCGCCGGTGTTGGCGGCGGCGGCGGCGGCAGCGAGCACACCACCCCCGGGCACTAGCTGCATTGGATGAGGATCTAGTGCTAGGCTCGAGGGCGGTGTGGCCTGCTGCTGCGGCGGCAGCGGCGGTGGTGGCGATGGTGATGATTGAGGCGGTGGCGGTGATGGCGATGCTGCACTCAACCCTCCGGCCGCGATCACCTTCAATTCAATATCAAACTAATTTTAATTTCATTTTATTCCCTAATTAAAAGGCTTAAGTGTCTTCTAGTTATTTTTTTCAAATGATTAGGGCAAAAAGAAACTCAACTGACCGTTGACAGGTCGGATTCCGTTGATGGCGTCGGCGCTGAATCCGGGGAAGGTTTTGTCACAGTGATGCTGACCATATCAGCTCCGGCCGGTAGCGAAAGACTTTCTCCCAAGGGTGGATGAAAGAATCTGGGCGACGGGTCGTCGGGAGAAGGTTCGCTAACCTGGGGAACAAATTTATTAATTTCATTCATTCAGAATCAGATTACGTTTTGTGAGTATAACTATTGCTAGTGTCCCCCTATTGGCTTATGACCTTGAACCCAAAATTTTCAGCCTATAGAGGTTCCTTGCGGCATTTTTTTGATATTTTTGAAGTGAAACTTTTAAGCACACTTTTTTAAGGTCTTTTTCGATATCTAAGGCCATTTAGACTTCTATGTTACAATGTATCCACTACACTCCAGGTTATCTAGTGAGAAGAAGGGATTTTCATGTGCAATGAAGCAACTGGACTCAACAAATTTGTCCATTTTCTAAACAGGAATGTGAATTTCACTTTTCTAGTATGTAGTTTCTTTTGGATTTGCATTTTATGAGGTATTTTTTTTACTTAATGAAGATTCTGGGGCTTATGAGGTATTGTTCCTTCCTACGCAAGCAGTTCCTGGGTTACCCAGTCGGAGTCATCCCCATTTTTAAGGCACTTAGGCTACCTCAAATTGAGCCCTTTGTGTCTGTGAGGTGGGATTTTCTCCCACTTTCCTACCCTAAGAGGAGACTTCGGCAATGTTTGAATTATTTGCGGCAACCCGAGTTGTGTTGAGAATTCAGATCCGAAAACCAAAGCATATCCACTTGCCTCCTCGTATCTAGTATCAATATACTATGAGTTTTTTTATTTTCTAATAATTAGAAAATTTTGCTGGTTTGTCCAGTCGAAGAATCGAACTCCAGACTAAATATATTTTTTTGTTTTCCGATCTTTTTAAGAACAGTAATATTCCCCTTCTTAAGTAAAATAATTGCACTTTGTTTAAATGTTATTGTATTGTTGAACAAACAGTATAACCAACTATGTAGATATCCCTAGATTAATAAATTAAAAAGAACGAGGACGATTCAGCAAACGAATTAAATAAATAAATAAAAACTTTTATTTATTTATTTTTTTTTGCTGTCATCATTTCAAAAACACGTTTCTTCATCATTGAGAGAATTTAATTGCAATAATTTGACAAAGCAAACCATTTTAGAAACCAAACCATCTCAAAATATAATTGTTACAAAACATTTGATTTGTCGACAGCAAAAAACAAAAGTTTTTATTTTGTATTTAATTGCTCCTTGGAACTCACACTCACTTTGATGGCGACATGGCCATTGCCAGCAATGGTTGTCGAGGCTGCGGCTGTTTGCTGGAGGAGATCTTCGGTTGCCGCCTGATGAGCTGATGAAAGGAACAGCAAAGGCAAATTAAGCCAGGCAGCGCCGAGTTCGCTTAATTCGGAGGCGTCGGAGGCCCGCGAGGACTTCCTAGACGAGGCACGGGATCCCCGATGCACATGCAGGAAAGCACTCAATCGGGACTGCCAGCCGCCTCCTGGCGAAGACGTTTGCGTCATCTCGTCCTCCAGGTCCAGAGGCTCGCGTTCTCGTTCTTGTTTCAGTCTTTAAAAAAACGGTAATCGAATTTAATATAGTACAAAAAAAAAAAGGAAATTAAGATATAGAAAAAAAAACATGAAACATATCACCTAGTGTTAATGAATTGCTTACCTGACATAATCTCTAAAGGCGCCTTGAATGATCCTCGCAGCTTTATCTTGTCTCTTCCAAATGCGCGTGGAAGAAACAATCTCTAATTCTTTTCGGGTCGGAAATTGTTTCTTGAATTTTACATCCATTTGATCTTGAAGCTGGAAATTAAATAAAATTTTTTTAATTCAAAAATAGGAGAGATAAAAAAATAAGAAGAATATGTGGCACTCAGACAACTTATAATAATTATATTTGCAATACAAAAAACTCTACAAAAAATGCAAAATACCAATAAGTATTTTGAAAACTCTTTTATACAAATAGAGAGTGAATTTTGTATTTTATTTATTATAAAATCGGATGATGGTGCGACAAAATCTGGAAATAACAAACCTATAGGTTTTAAATAAGGAAGAAGAAGAAGATAAAATATTTCCTTTATTTTTAAAATTTTCTTCTTTCTAATGATTGAAGTTCAAAACTTCTACGTAGTTTTTGTTTGATTAATTAAAATTTCATTTAGAATGTTTTTATTTAACGTAAATAAAAAAAGCCTAGGAGGGATATAATACACAAGAAAGCAGCCAATATTTAATCAAATTTTTAAAACCAACACTAACGTTTTCGGTCCTGATTGAGACCTTCATTGGAACTACAACATTCAATTCATTATTTTATATTTTTGAAAGTATTTTGTATTTTTTTAAAATATTTTAATGGCGATGGAGTCAGGAAAAAAACAAGACGAATTTTCTTTTATTTAAATTCTCGCTCTCACGCCTGACGTTTCGGCCTGAGGTCTAGGCCGTCTTCAGGGCCGGCTGGGAAGAGTGGATATTTTTATCCTCTAAAGATGGCCTAGAGCTCAGGCCGAAACGTCCCCGCGAGAGCGAGAATTTAAATAAAAGAATATTCGTTTTGTTTTTTTCCTGACCCCATCACCATTAAGCTTACATATTTACAAAATAATAATCTCTGGTGGCAGCACATCTAAATTCTAATATTTACATTTTTTACTTTCTCGTTTTTCTTTAAAGGCGTTTTAGTTCCCTAAATGAGCTTCCCTCAAATTAATCCTTGTTATTATTAGGTGTATTAAAACTAAAAACAAAAGGTGCCCCAGGCGCATCAAGCTTTTGGCGCCCCTCGCATCAGAATTTCCGGCTTTTTCCCAAAATCTCAGGATATTTTTTTTTGAAATTTCATAATAAAATCATTTTATATTGCAAATCCGGAGAAAAATTGCAAAAAAAAAGATCGAACGAGATTCGAATACTAAAAAAAAAAAAAAGGTTGAACGAAAAATGGCGCCTCAGTTGACCTTCGCCCCCTCCGTCCTCAAAGGCTAGTTAAGCCACTGACCACTACTACCGCAATAAGAGTGAAACATATCACCTTGTGTTTTTAGTTTTAATTTACCTAATGAAATCAAATTTAAATTTTTTTTTACCTTTCTAAAGTCCTCCGATTCTTCTACATGTCCAAGAACATATTTCACTAAGGCATGTAAAATATCCAAACAATGGATTTTATTCCCCTTTGCGATGGGCAAATTGAAACTAACCAACGCGACGATGTTCGGCTTTGGAATGCCCAAAGGGGGATCCAATGACGCTATGAAATCTGATAATTGCGTAAAACGTATAAATTGTGTTGCATGTGGATCGTACCTATAAAAAGAAAAGTGATTTTAATAAAATTGTAAAAATAAATAATAATATTAATTATTTACTTGGACCATCGGATGTAAAACATCTCCAAATCATCTTCAACAATGCCGATCTCTTCTTCTTGATGAGCCTGATTGAAATTCTCTAAAATGATGGCTATATACATATTAATGACAATCATGTAGCTGATGATGATGAAACTTGTAAAATAAGTAATCGCCAGTAACGGATATCCGCAATTGCCATTCGGTTGGCTATTGAAATGTGGATCACAATCTGGAGGCTGGATCATCAACGACTCCAAAACATCATTCCAACCCGCTGACGTCATCAATCTAAGAACAAACAAAAAATGATTGATCGTAATAAGAATCATTCGGGTAGGGATGTTGAATTTTTACCTGAAGAGAAGCTGCATACTTCGGCCAAATGTTTCGAAATTGACCATATCGTCTAGAGCCCCTTGCTGCTTGACGTGGCCAAATACAGACATGCCGATGATGGCATAGATGAAAGTAATTAGTGCCAAAAGAGCGCCGATGTTGAAGAGAGCAGGCAGTGAAACCACGAGAGCGAATAACAACTTGCGGATTCCTTTCGCTGCCTAAACAAAAATAATAGAGAAATTTATAAATTATTGAGGAATTATGTCTTGAAGTTTATTTGCCAGAACTTAATAAAAATATTTAGTGTATCAAATATATTTTTTTTTAGAAATAAGAAGAAAGGCTTTTGGAGGACCAGCGCCGGCCGGCTCTTCATTTAATAGACACGAAGAAGATGGCGAAATTAATTGGATTTTTTAAATAAATGCCTTATTATTATTATTATCTCAATATCTCTCCACTTCCTCCTTTTCCGGATATTTGATGTATTCGTTATATTGGGAGTGGATTTTGGCTTTAACAACTTACTTTAATGAGCCTGAGTATTCGACCGATTCTGAAGACTCGAACGACTCGTAGCAACGTAGGAGAGACGGGGAAATCAATCATTATATCCTCCATAAGAATACCAAGGATTGAGGCCACAACAAGAAGGAAATCAAAAAGATTCCAAGGAACTGTGAAATAATGATATCGAAGGCCGATGATTTTCACGATGGCCTCTAAAATAACAAATATAAATTAAATTTTATTTCCTTGCCAAATACCAAAGGGATAGGAGGTAGAGTTAGTTGAACTTACCAAGACCAAAAACTGTTGTAAAAAAGGCGTTACTCACTTCCAAAACGAAAAAGATGGCGTGCGGTTGATTATAGTGCTCAATGCCCATTGTTAACATGTTTAAAAAAATCAAAACGAAAATTGCAATTTCGAACCTATAAAAATAATAAAAATATTAATAAAGAATTGCTAAAAGGGAGTTGAAATTTCAGAAAATTGACCTTCTGGAATTGGAGAGATCATAGAACATCGCTAAGAATTGATTCATTGGTCGTTTGATCACCTTCTGTGGTTTCTTTCTCCCCAATTTTTTCATCGCTGTATAATAATGCTTTTGGCTTTCGGTTAAAAACATTTCTAGCACGCCTCCTTCATACTGCAAAAATTACAGTATTAAAAAAAAAGACTTAAATTGTATCTTTTGGAATTTACCTTTTTCTTGAGCATATTAAAATTGTCAATGATGACACCAATAAACAAGTTGAGCGTGAAGAAGGAGCCGCACACAATGAAGATAACAAAATAAAGATAAGCGTAGAGATTGGCTTCCCTTTGGGGTTGCAGATCAACGCCTCGAGCATCGACAGCATCCGCCATTACCTCCATCCAGCCCTCGAAGGTCGCCTTCAATCGAGACAAACAAACAAAATCTTGAGAAAAGATAACGTAGTAATAGGAAGGAGAAAAATAATAAAAACATTTTGTCTTCTCCATTGCTTCCGAATAGTTAGCTAACACTTTTCTAAATTTTGAAAGTTTATCCCTGCATAATTTTTCAACTCTAACAGTCTTTCATTTTCTGTAAGCTTTAGAAGGTCCTTTAATCTTTAGAATTTTAAACAGCTTAAAAATGCATAGGCTTCAATATCCTCTATTTCCCTAACTTGAATATAAAATTTAAGCTAGAATATACTGTAGATTTACTCACGACTTGAAAAAGAGCCAAATATGCGTTGCCCACGTTGTCAAAAGTGATCTTTGAGTTGATCCATGAGTAGTTAAGGCTCTCTTGGCATTGCATTCGATCTTCCACTATCTATCAACAAAAAAAATCTCTTGAGAATACATCATAAATAATAATAAGTTTATTTATTAATTTATTTATCTAAGATTTGTCCAGTGGCGTAGCGAGCTTAACTCGCGCCCGGGGCCCAATACCTTTTTGCCCCACCCCCCATTCGAAAACCATATTTTATATGTAAAATATACAAAATTATTATATTACACTGGTACCAAATTTAAAATATATTTTCCAGAATTCAATTATAATAAAAATTGTTCAGCAATTTTTTGTTTTGCGGACCATTTGGCGCCCCTTTGTGAGAAGCGCCCGGGGCATTATGATCCCCCCCTTGCTCCCCCCTCGCTACGCCACTGTATTTGTCTTAATAACATAGAGAGGAGACATTGGCAAAAGTCATTTGAACCCGAATCGTGTTGCACTACATATATAGAAAATCTGTCTTTTATTTATTTTCCTCCATTATCGTAAATTTTAGTAAAATTCCAATAGTTTAAATTTGTCTATCCAGACAAAAACAGCTGTTGGGAATAAATATTTATATTAGGGTCCAACCGAAAGAAGATATTCAACCGAAACCGAATTTCGACCTCAATCTTGGTTTCGGCCGAGACCTACTATTGTATTTCCTATATAAAATTCATATCATTGACTTTTTTTTCCCTCTGCTCTTTTTTTGTGTGTGCGAGTGTCACCCTATCTTCCCAAACTCAGGTTTAGGCCGGCCGAAAGTTTCGGCTGGTTTTTGGCCGAAACCGTAACCGAAACTTCGGTCAATTCCTAATTTATAATGATATTTATGTTGTTTGTGTTTAACTCATATGATTAAATTAACAGTTGTCTACGTTCTCAAGGCTTCTTATTCTAATACAGTGGTTCCCAACCTTTTTGACCCATCGCCCCTTTCTGGAGGTTGACTAACACCTATCGCCCCCCTTTACATTTTCATTGTATGCCTAATTTTAATTTGAAGTAAAGTAAATAATAAAGCAGTTTTATTATTTTAAACAATTTTATTACCGAAGGCCTATATACAGGCTGCAGACAGACTTGACAGGCCCCGGGGCTACTTGGTAATACGCCCCCCCCCAAAAAAAAAAAAAAAACTTAAAGTTTTTTTTTAGTATGTAAAAGGCTATTGTAGCCTTCATGCCAACACTTTTTTTACACAGTTTTTGACACAACTTTTGAAATAGTTATACATAGCTTACAATATTTGTTTAAATAAAGTTATTTAAAATTTTTTCAAAATTTCTTAAACAAAGAGTTACAATAATTTATACGGACAGAGGATTTCGGGAGAATCTGGGGGTATGGAAAATTTTTGAAAATTACCCACTGAAATCTACGTTTTTAGCTATCCTGAGTCGTGAAAAAGTTCAAACTTGATTTGAGCTTAAAGGGCCCGGCCCCCTGAGGAAAAAAAATTCAAGAAAATTATTTTTTTTTAATTGAAATTTAAGATTTGAGCTAAAAGTGACGTTTCAATTCTAAATTGGAATTATCTTCAGACTATTTTATTTTTTTTATATTATTTTGTCCTATTCTATCCTGACCATCCTGTAAATAGGAGATTTTTCTCTTTGATTTTTAGTTTTTAAATTTTAGTAAACTAATAATTTTTCTCCCTTTGAATACTCATCGCCCCCCAATCGCCCCCCGCTTATTTATCGCCCCCCTGAAAAACGAAATCGCCCACTTGGGGGCGATCGCCCCCAGGTTGGGAACCACTGATCTAATATATTAAACTGGACTAAACCAAATTTTGAAGAAGGCCAAACAGCATACGGGTCCAAATTATTTAAAAAAAAAAAAAAGAATTTTATTGTTTATTTCTATACCACATCCTCATCCAGGCATTATCATTATGCTTTTGCAGAGTCCCTAAAATCATCTCAATTCAATCCTTTGTATGTTTTAGAGTTAATCCGTAAAACTGCTTAAACTTTATTATTAAAAAAATATAAATTCTTACGGAAACAGGCAAAAGTTCTCCATCTTGGTCCACACATTTGAAAAATTTCCCACCAAAAAATTGAACACCCATTATAGAAAAAATCAACCAGAAGACTAAACAGACGAGAAGCACGTTGAAGATGGAGGGAATGGCGTACATTAACGCATTCACTACGATCTAAAAATAAAAACAAAAAACAAATTAGCATTTATTTAAAGCCATTTTGACTCGGTTCACACTTACACGCATGCCTTGCCATCTTGATATTGCTCTTAAAGGACGAAGGGCTCTTAATGTTCGTAAGGATCGGAGGACTTTCAAATTTTCATTCTCTTCTATTAATAAACTGAACACAGAAACCTAAAAAGAAATTCAGATATTTTAAAACAAGCCAATAAGTCAACCGAGTGGTTACTTTGCCGATCATTAACTAAGAGATCCTTAATTAAGAGGAAATGTTTATTTTAAATTTAAATTGTTAACCGTTGGCTCTAGTTGAAACAAGATTTAATCAAATTAAAACTAAAAAAACAAGGTGATATGTTTCAATATATTATTAAATACTTGATACGTATTTAGACACATCATCAAAAGTGATACAAATACTCTATAATATCGTTCTATATTGAAGCATATTACCTTGTCTTTTTAGTTTTATTTTGCTTTCAATCCTAAAATTATTTTTTTTAAGGAAGAGTTAATAAAATTCAAGTCTTTAAAAGCAAATTTTTTAATTAAAGTTAGGAGGCTGACGTTTCGGTTTCTTTCTAGGCCATCATCAGTAGTGCATATATTTATAATAGCATAATTTGTATCTGGGATTGATTCTAAAGAGTGATTTCTGAGTTGGGTTATGCCTGTTCGTTTCTGTTCACATAAAATGGTTGCAAGTTCTTAAATCTTTTTTTTTTACTATGCCTCTTGTCACAAAGATATTTCCTAACAATTCATATTTTGTAAATGGAAATTTGTTTTTGTTCGGCAAAGATAAAAATTAATTAATTAATTAACGCTATACTTACAAAAACAATAATAAAATCTAAAACAGTCCAGAAACTAGTGAAATATTTCCAAAAACCTAATGCAACCCATTTGAGCATCATTTCAACACTGAAGACGGCACAGAAGCCGAAATTGGTCCAATAGAGGATATTCTTGAGCACAAGATTATCGTCCAAATAGATATCCTCAAAGCAGAGTGTAATCGATGAAGCGAAGATGAGCACCAGGATGAACCACTCGAACATCGGGGTATCCACATAGGAGAGCACAAGAGTTCGAATAGCTAGCCATCGCTGGCCGAGGGGGGTGGCGAGGCAATCATCGCAACAGGTGCACCTGGACAGACCCAGCATCAATCAGAGACATTCAGAGGCAATCAAGCACAAGCCAAGTTCCTACCCAGGCTAAAATGTGCATTCCAATGATTCTTAAGAATTCAATTTCATCAGAAAATATTCTATCGTCTCCTCATTGCTACTAATACAACATATCGCTTGCTGAATGCAATAGTGGCACAGCTCAAAAAAAAAAAAATTTTAATAAAGATTAAGAAGTCGGTGGTAAGCATCTAAACTTATTTTCTTGCCTTAGATAAGTTTCTATAGAATTTAAGGGGCTTCAGGCAAGGGCGGATCCAGAGGTGCTTCTCGGGGGGGGGGGGGTAATCTGGTGTGACTGGTCACACAGCACACAATTTTTTCTTAATTTTCGGTAATTTAAAGGCGCATTCTGTACTTGTTTGCCAGAATATAAATACAAATCAAATTTTTAAGTATTAATTTTTAAAATTTTACATTAGAAATATTTTTTTTTTTGGAATTTTTTTTTTTCAAATCTCGGGGGGGGGGGGGTAATTACCCACTTTACCCTCCCCCTGTATCCACCCTTGGCTTCAGGAGGCCACATTGAATTTTTGGTCCGAAAAGACTAGGCATTTTCAAGTACAATAAATCCAAACAAACCAAAAAAAAGGGGAGGGGGGGTCGTAAGGAGAGTAAAGTAAAAAGAAAAAAAAAAATAAAAATAAGTTAATTTAAATTATAAAATAAAATTTATATTTATAAAATTGAAAAAAGTGAAGGTGAGAGTGATTATTATTTTTCTATATTTTTTTTTTTTATTTTTTATTTTTTAAATAAATTTATTTTTTTTAATTTTTTTTTTTTATTTTTTTTTTTAATAAAAAAAAAAAAAAACATACGCAAAAAGAGTTCGGGGTAACCCGGGGATTGGGGGTAGGGGGGGTCGGGTTTCCGGGACTCTACTGTATTTTATATGCAGTTTTTTTTTTTTAATGAATTAAATTAGCGAGGATTTTACTTAATAGAAAGCTTTTTTTAATTATAATTAATTAAAATTAAAAAATAATAAAATTTATTTTTTTTTTTATTTATAGAAAATGCAAAAAAATTTCTATTATGATAATCGTGATTTTTTTTTAAATCTAAAAATGTAAAATTAATTAATATCCAACCTATAACAATTAAATAAATTTTGGTATTTCAAATAAAAACGAACTAAATAGTTGAGCACTCTAACAAAAGATGGCAGCCTAGTCTAACAGCCGGCATTATCAGATCACCTATAATCCTATATTTTTCTGCTGTTATAAATGATAAATATTAATATTTATAACTATTCATTATTAAAATATAATTAAATTAAAATCAAAATGCATGAGATTAAATATAGACCTGAATATATCTACTACCATTCTGACATCTCTTGGCAAATTTTCGCAATAGTTATGTCTTTGACTCATTTTTTAAGACCCTTAATGCAAAAACATGCGAACAGCTTTGCCTCGTGAGGCCCCTTAAGATGAATTTGGTGATACAGAGTAGTAAATAATTAATCATTGGTTGTAATATTTATGTTATTAATCGAAGATTGATATTAAAACCAAAACACACATCAACAAAAAGTTGTGCCTCTCTTGTCTTCAGCAAGCGACGTGTTCGGTTTCATGCTAATTGATTGATTTACATCCAGGAAATTACGATACCTCCCTTTTAATTCGCTCTGTTCCTTGGAGCCGAGGTAAAATTAATTTCGTGATCTAAGGGTCATGGTTTCGCTTCCCGTCAATAATATGAGTATTCAATTAATTTAAATAAATATAAGAGGGGTCTAAGTGGTTTTAGATGCAGAAAAAGACCAAATGACATCCCCCAGCCCTGGGTCAATAGTACTTTATTCTTATTTAGTAGAGGCTTAAGAATCATCTCAAATTTTCAATTTAAATATTCCAAAAATATTTGAATACCATGCTAATATAAATACAAAATCGAGTAAGGATTGCGATATTTGACGAGTCCTTCGTTCTCGACCATCTTAATAATTTCCGAATGTTGCAAAGAGAGGTGGAATTAATTATTTAATATTAAACAAATATGGAAGGGGGCCGTAGTGAATTTTTAATCAGAAAATGATATATTGGTCCAAATTAATTTATTTTCACCTTGCCAAAATTTCCGGGACTAAATGTCTTCAAGACAAAGTTTGTATTTAATAAAGCTTTTGTAGTTTGTATTATTATTATGGGAGTTTTTAATTATACACCACATTTTGTTTATTAATTATTTATTAAAAATATAAATACTGTACAACGTTTCGACTGCTTATTCTGAAGACGTTTTCAAGTACTGTGCAACAATGATTGTAGATGGCGCTTAAGTCGTTGTATATAAAATGCATGTAACGGTCCCTTAGAGGTTAGTTTAATTGAGTCGGAGCAAGTGCACAGTATTTGAAAACGACTGCAGAATAAGCAGTCGAAACGTTGTACAGTATTTATATTTTTAATAAATAATTAATAACAAAATGAGGTCTATAATTAAAAACTCACATATTTACTGAATAAGATGGGTAGAATAAAGAAAGCAGTGAGATTTCTAACAGCCTGTAGATGTTTGACGTTTAGTTACCGAAACGTTGACAAGATGAAAATAAAATAATTCGGGCCAACATAAGTCTTATATTTTTTTTTTATCATCTTCTATTTAATTTTATATTTAGCCATCTCTCAGCCAAGAAATTAATTAAGGAAAGGGGTGGTTCATGATCTACCGCCCTCCCACTCTTTAAGAGGGCAAAACTTTAGACAAACCTCTTAGGTACTACGGGGGGGGAAATTTTGGTGGGTGGGTTTATGTTTAATTTAGTGAGAATATGTTTTTCTTATTGCCCTTGTAGAGTAAAATTTTTATATTATAAATTTTATATTATCTAGGCGGAGTTTTGTTTTTCAAATAGCACCCTTTTATACTAAAATATCTAATTACTCGATTTTGTATTTCAATTAATAAATATACTTCATAATAATAGAAAAAAAAATAATTCTAATGGGCGGCGGCGTTGCGGGGTGATCGGGGATGTGGAAGCCGGTGGCGGGGTGAAGTTGAACCGGAAGAGGAGTCAAAGGACCCATCATATCCGAAAAAGCCAAGCAGAAAAGCAGCGAGTGCAAGTTCAAAAAAAGAAAAAAAGAAATAAGTCCAATTGATAAGGACTCAAGAAATGGTGTGAGGCATTCTCTTTTGCTAAAAATCCTTTTGATACCTGATCGAAGACAGTGGAAACATTGAATCTAAACAACATAAATAACATTGAACGACAACAGCGTGTGTTGTTAAAGAAAGAAGGAAGAGAGACAGAGAGAGAAAGAGTGAGATGGGGCTCTTCATTAATATTCAACTATTTTGTTTTTTTTTAATAGCATGCGAAAAAAAAACAAAGTGGAAACATCGAATCTAAACTAAAGAATAAACAAAAACCCTTTGCATAGTTAGAAAGAAGAAAACTCATACTAGAATAAAAGAAAAAATCTCTAAAACTCTTCACAAACACGATTACAGATTTATTTTCAACAATATTTTAAATATTATTATTAGAGCTCATTTTTGTTCAAGTACAAAGTCAGAAAATGAAGGTTTAGAAAAAAATTCTAATTTATAAAATCTTTAATTTAAAACAAAAAAATAAAAAATAAAATAAAAAGTACGAACTTAGATTCATATTTCTGTTTAATGGTTAATTTTTGTTGTTTTGGCATTCATTCATTAGTTACTGATGAAAGGGAATTTTTTTAAGTAAAATATTTAAATTTAACCTGCAACCGTTGGCTCTAGTTGAAACATGATTTAATTAAATATGCCATTTTTACCAAATTTACTAGAGAACACCCGCCTTTCAGATCTTCCTTAGATTATTTCCCAAGTCAAGATCCCGTCTTGCCTTTAGAGAACTGAATTTATAGCTTAATAAAGTGATTGTAATTATATAGTCTATCTGAAAATAATTTTGCTTTGCTGTGCTGCTTGATTATTTGGCAGGGCCGGAACTACGAGATTTTTAGGGACGGGGGGGGAATTTAATTTGCAGCCCCCCTCCTTAAAATTTTCTATACAAAATTCATATCATTTTACCTTTTTTTTAGTAAATCTTTCTTTAATTGCCGCCCCTGATATCTGCCCCCGTGGCACATGCACCCATTGCCCCCCCCTCCTAGATCCGGCCCTGTTATTTTGAAAAGTTTTCTGTTGGTAAATAATTTAAGATCGCTAAATTGATATTTTCAAAATTGTTTACATTTCAATTAAAATTGTTCTTGTGGCGACTAACTCAGTAATTATCACGGATTGAAAGGAAGTTTGAATTTAACCAAATTTTATATCTATTGTATTTTTCAGCTATTTAAGTCAACTAAAAATCTCAAACTCGTAAGAGGAATGCCTTATTTTTTCTATTTATGAGATTAGGGAAGAATGCGAAATTGATTTTTAAAGTTTTTTTTAATTGAAAATACAACATATAAAGATTTTGGCGCAACCTGGGATGGGCACTTAACCCTAGGACATGGGCGTAGCCAGACATCTTGTTAGGGGGGGGGGTAACCCCACGTTAGGGCGAGAGGGGGGGTTGCAATTAATATATACATAGATTATAAATTATTTATTTAAATAAAAAAAAATTAAATTAATGTAATGGATTGGGGCTTTAAAAAAAAATTCCCACTGGGAAAAATATATATTAATATTTGTTTGTTTTTTTTTTTTAATTTTTAGGACAAACCAGGGGGGCAATGGCCCCTCCCTGCCTTCCCCAGCCTACGCCCACGCCCTAGGAGACAAATATTTCCATTTGATAAAGTCTTTTTGACATCTGCTATTTGAAAATGTAAACACAACAATTGACGTACTCTTGCGGGCTAATCACGAACTACCTAGAGATGACAGTCTGTTCGGTGGCGCCACCTTGCGGAGTAGACACAAATCAAAAGTCACGTTTGCACTGCACCGCACACACTACATACAGATATCATCAAGATTGGGAGAAAAAAATGAATATCAAGGGTTTTGAACATAAGCCTTTCGTTTCCTTCCTTCATGATTGTTACTTTTCAATAAGTACATGAAGCACGGATTTTCACTCCGATTTAGATGGTATTGTTCTAGACAAGGGCGGATCCAGAGGTGTTTCTCGGGGGGGGGGTAATATGGTGTGACTCGTCGCACAGCACACTATTTTTTTTTAATTTCGGTAATTTAAAAGCGCATTCTATACTTGTTTGCCAGAATATAAATACACATCAAATTTTTAAGTATTAATTTTAAAAATTTTACATTAAAAATAAATTTTTTTGCGAAAAAAGGTATTTTTTTCGAATCTCGGGGGGAGGGTAATTACCCCCCTTTACCCCCCCCTTTATCCGCCCTTGGTTCTAGAAATTAATTATCCGACTAAATCGGTTACACGAAACCAAGGAGCGCAAGGGCTCCGTGTATGACGTAGAGTGGTAAGCCGTGGAATCATTAGTATGAGAAAAAAAGATCTGGATCCATTGCCCACAAACATGGGTTCCGATGGGCACCAATTTCCCAACCCGTACTGCACTCAAGCAGATTCTCGACAGTGGCGGATTAATGCAATTTTGTCGGGGAGGGCGTTTTTTTTTTTTTTTTTTTTTTTTTTTAAGGACTTTGTGGGCATCTATGGCCATTTAGACCCCTTTCCTATTTATTTAAATTGATTGGTAACAAATTCAATTGAAATTAAAGCCCGGAAATCATAATTTCTTTAGATTACTAGTTTTTATAACATTGTGAATTTCTTCTCGGGGGGGGGGCGATCGCCCCCTCGCCCCCCCCTTAATCCGCCCCTGATTCTCGACCCAATTAAAGTTAACAATTAACAGCATTTGTTTTAAATATTATTAAAAAAATAAATAAATATTTTATTTAAAAAACTCAAGTTTCGTCAGTAAGTGACGAATGAAAAGAAATTTCATCATCATAGTCTGAAATTAGTAAGTAAAAAATCAATAATAATTTTTTCTTTTACAGTAAAATTTCCCTAGACTTTTTCTAATTATTCATTTTCTACTTTCATACTCCAAAACAAAATCGAGCTCTAATTATTATTTGTTATTAAATATTAAGAAATTCGTTGGAAATAATTTTTTTTTCTTACTCTATTAGCACTAGATTTTTGACGCACGATACTTTTGTGAGTTTAAAATATTTGTTTTTATAAAATAAATATTTTTCCAATCCAACGAATGCCTTTTTTTTATTAATAGTAATCTAATGAAATATCTGTTTAAATGCTATTTTATTTATCAATTAATATGTATAATTTTAAGGCCTTAAATCAGACTTATTGACGGCTTTCAAAATAGTGAGCGGAAATTGACAAAAATTATTCGAAATTACGAAGACTTTCTATTTTTTGAATGAAAAACGTTAATAATTAGCGACGTCATTTCTTTCATTGTTAATGGCAGGCTTTATTTTATAAAAAAATCTAATATTTTATTTGTTTTGAATAAAACAAAAGAAATGGCGTCTGTTCTTTTTCCAAAATGTTAAAAAGCAAATTGATTAATTGATTTTACAGGAATCGCTCGTTTGTATCGTCAAGTTCCTCGTTAATTAATTGTTTAGCCTATGGGAAATTTTCCCTTTTCATTAATAAATTTTTCAAAATCAATAAATCTGCTTTTTTTGTTGAAACGTGAATTAAATAGTAAAATTTAAGCGAGTGTATTTTTTTCTCTCTGCCTAAAAGTCTCAAGTTTTATTATTCATTCGTTCAGATAGTGTTATTTTTTGAAAAGTTTAAATAATTATCTATTTAAAGTAAGACTTTTTTTTCCAAGTGACTGTCTTAAAAATTTTAAGCATTTCCTTTTAGTCAGAGAGAAATGAATTGGCCTTTAATTAAAATAGTTATATTAGTTCATTTTTAATCAGTGCTTCATGTTGGTGAATGAGCGACTAAGAGTCTAAAGAGACCCCCTTGGCCAGAAGACGAGAGTGAGAATAACGCTAACGCTAGACTGGCTAAGAAGGTTGGCTGTTGGTTCTAACTATGCATGGGCAATTAGAGATAGATAGAGATAGAGAGAATAGAGACAGAGAGAGCCCCTTGTGTGAGATGATGTGTTTGTGTAGGAGGGTATCATGCCAGCAGCTGGCCATCTCCATCCTTAGGAGGGCCCTACCTCTGGTAACAATGCTGTGGGAAGCAGTCCAAAGGAGTTATGTTCTTCTTGTTTCTGCCGAAGCCTCGAAAGCTGCCAAGTCCGTCGATATAGTGGCCCTGGGAGTCCCTTCTGCCGCCCACTGTTAATTCATCGACGTATGAGACGAGAGCTGACCACGGTTGCCCCCCTTTGCCTTTGGGCTTTGTCCCTGTGCTGGGCTCCTGCCCGGATTTTGAGTCCGCACCCGAAGCAGATGTTTCTAGTAGTTTCTCCTTGGCTGGCGATGCCGACCCCTCAGCGACGTCTGCTTCCGCCTCCGCGTCTGCATCCGCTAAGTTGCAGTCTTCTGTTGTTTGAGATTCATCTATAAAACCAAATATAGAGCATTAGCTTCTGGTGCCAAAGCTCGACTGTTTTTGATAAAAAGATTTTTTTATATTAGAAAATAAAACAAAATAATATTAACTTGATAAATGTAATTAATGCTAAGATAAAGGTGTGGATCTTAATTTCTTAATGAGCCAGATAATCTCGAAAAGCAATAAATTTCTTTTTAGACGGAGCGCCTGATAGCTAGGCAACGGAAACGACAATCTGTTCGTTTGCAGCTCTAACGTTCTAGGCGTTGGGATAGAAGCTGATTTCTCATAAATATTTATAATATGAATATGAATATCGGTGAATTGCTATTTGCAAAGTTGTCTTTTACCTTTGCTATCAATTTTCTGATTGACCAGCGAGAATCGTTTGTCTTTAAGTCGGGGTTTCGAGTTGGCAGGAAGAGACGATGTCCTCGTGACTTCCTGATGACACGGCGATGATGTTGATGACCTCGTTGCAGGAACATCCCCGTCCAAAATTCCATCCTAAAAGTAAATAAAAATTTTTTCAGGATAATAAGGAATAATTCCCAAAGAAGAATGCAGCCAAAATTTATTTCATTCGATTTTAATAAAAATTACTAATCACTTGCTGACGTTTCGGTTCGGGTTTGAACCATCATCGGAGCTACAGACATGGAAAAAATATAATAGAATCATAAGATGTTTTGTTTTACAAATCATTTGAAAAGACTTATTGAATTAATTGATCATACCTGTGATTTTGTCTTTATGTTTTTAAACAATACATTCAAACTATTATGGTAGAATAGATAGAGTAAATTATTATAATATTGTATAAAATAGTTGAATATAATCTCAAATTATTTTCATGTAATGGCAGGAAATAGAGCCTAGTACATAGGAGCAGGACGAGACTTAGGCAATGCAAGGTTGTCTATAATATTTAAGAGATTATTTCATCGCACATGCGTCATGAGAAAATGCTCAGTGCGCATATTAGTAACGGAGACTGATTTATTTTATGCAAATTTTTTTTTTTTTTTTTTTTTTTTTTTTTTTTTTTTTTTTTTTTTGAAAATATTGCCCATATAAGAGAACGACTGATTTGAAATCTCTTTTAAAGTTGACAGTGTTGTTTAAATATATATAGATGGGTTCCAAAATCAGTCTCCGGTACCAATTTTCTTCCACTTGCAAAACCTTTACAGACTCAAAATTAAACGTGTAAGCCGTGATCTGTCGCATGCAGATGATGCAAGAAATAAATTTTGGCTGCATTCTTCTTTGGGAATTATTCCTTATTATCCTGAATACAATACTACAGCTATAATCAAATATTCAATTAATAAAAATTTTTTAAATAATTTTAAGAAAATTACGTTCTAGCCCGCGGGCTTTGGTGCAGGGGGTTAGCGGGCTGGCCTTCTATACCAAGGGTCGTGGGTTCATATCCCGTCTCATGCGACAAAAATTTATTTCAATTTAATTGGCTAGCAATAAATTGAAATAAATAGAGACGGGGTCTAAATGGCCTCCGTTGCCGAAAAAGTCCTTATTAATTAATTATTAAAAATGACGATCCCAAACCAGG
This sequence comes from Euborellia annulipes, assembly GCA_023213315.1. Taxonomy (NCBI): domain Eukaryota; kingdom Metazoa; phylum Arthropoda; class Insecta; order Dermaptera; family Anisolabididae; genus Euborellia; species Euborellia annulipes. The sequence continues at coordinate 2,692 of JAKCPI010023506.1, read as the reverse complement.
AAAATCTCCTCCCAAGCAGCCACAGACAGATTCCATCTCTTGTACAATCTGGAATCTGTGGTTTTGCTTTGATAATAAGATTTATCAATAAATATCTTGAAACAGATAACCAAATGATTTATTTTCAATTAGTTCTAAATAGAGACTTTAAATACTTTGCTAGTATATTTACTTAAATGGGGAGTCTAACATCTTTGGCCTTGGGAATCGAACCCGGGTTCTCCAGCCTATATGGGCCATCGGAATGCTTAGACCAGGCCATCGGACCCCAACAGGGTTCTCTCTTATCCGCCGCTTGTTTTACCAGCAAGGGACTGACTTCTTTAGTTTCGTAAGCAGCAATTCCCTTTCTTAGGGGTTATCAACTGTTAACTTGAATATTTTTTTGAGTCTTATTTAATATTTGATTCAGATATTAAAACTTAACTAATCACAGGAATATTTAATAAATTTTGAGTTTGCTGGCTAATATTTGGACGATGTTATGCATAGAGCGCCATTAATCACATTATTCTTACTCTGTTCAAAAAAGGCATTGCTATTGGTTTTGTTTACAAGTGTGCAAATGAAATGCCCCTTTATCTCAGATTTAGGTCAATGGCGTTTGGTTCCTTCGTGCATAACATCGTCCATTTATCATTGCTTACTTGATTATCGATTGCTCGCTGGGAGACAAGAGAATATCGTTTATTTTGAAGGGATTGTGTCGTTTTGATTCTCGGGTGCTCGGTCGCCCCCGAGAGGTACTCTTGGACACTTGAGAAGGCTCTTCTTGGAAGAGGTGAGCTGGCTGCCACCCCACAGGGGATATTTACAGAGTGGCGGTTTGATAGCAACGAACTGCTCTCTTGCTCTGAGTTTTGTTCATCCTCAGCGACTGTTCGAGTTGGCTGAAAAAATATTTTTTGATTGTTTATTTTAAAATTTAAACTATTTTTTTGCGATTGAGAGAAGAGAGAAGGCAAGTTGGGAAAAAGAACATCGAATTTTTGATTTCTTCTCTACGAGACTCTCCGAGATTTGGTTATAAACTCTCTCGCACTCATATATACTCGCAAAAACTGTTGAAAAGAATAAATTATTAATTTTCGCTGTTTGTTTTTCTCAACTTTCTCTACCTTCCTCTCTCCTTTCATTCCTATTAATTTAATTTTTTTTAAATCATATGAATCATTTCTATCTTTATATTCAAATTCTCTTTTTTCCCAAAAACTAATACTCTAGATTTGTTTGATTACAAATATTTCTTTAAATAATTGATTTTTATAAGCAAATAAATCTTTGAAACTTAAAACCTACTGTCTTGTAATTTTTTAATTTTTCAATTTTCATGGAATGGAAAAGAGCAAGTAGAAGTGCAGCAAATAAAGAGAGCCTTTGGATGCCAAATGCCGAAAAGGAGACGTTTCGGACAAAATTTATTTGTCCATCCTCAGTCCTCGTTGGCTTATAAATTAATTAGGCACAAAGTTGTCATTGTTGTCATGGCACGAATTTGTGCACATGTATATTTTTTTATAGAATCAGGAGAGTGTCAATGCTCAGTGAGAGTCTACTTTAAAGAAATTAAAAAAAAGGCTAAGATGGACAGTTTGACCACCTTTGTTCGTTGGAATTTCGAAATAAAATTTTGCGCTCTATGTAGTCCAGGAAAAATATTCGACCTCTCAATCGGGGAGGCTTAAGAAATTACTAAAAATTTAAAATAAATAAATGTGTACTTTTCTAGCGGGCGATGGCGTGACTCCCCCACTTCCAGGTGGCGTGGAAGAATACTTGGTTTGTTGTGTCTCTATACTAGCCTCATGAACCACCTGAAACAAACAAAAATCTCCTTAATTGATTGAGAGATTGATATTTAACTTTAGTTTCCAACCTTTTTGGCACGATTTGATGCAGCTCTGCTCATTAGTCCGGTATCGGGAGGGGGAATCAACAGCTTGATACACTTTGGCAGGTGAATTATTTGTTGATTGCACTACACTTTCAATTTTCGTAGCTGTTAATCGTCTCTGGGTCATCACTTCACGCACCATCTCCTCCAAGCGCATGTTTCGTTCATTTTCCGACTTTTCATGACCCTGGCGTGTTCCTCCTGTACCACGCTTTTTGCGTACAATCGAACGAATTCGTTCGAAACTACGCGCTAATTTGGACTCTTCACCGACCTCCTGTAAAATAAATAATCAATCATTTTATATTCAAAAAAAAAAATAACAAAAAAGCTTTTTTATTTTGTTAATTCCGATTCAGTTCAATTAAAAAAAAAAAAAACGTCTTTTGGCGACCTCTTTCTTTGACTTGAGCTCTTCGGAATTAAAACTATTCAGCAACAAAGCCAAGAAGAGGTTTAGGACCATGAAGTTTCCCATCACCAGGGCCGGAAGGAAAATAGCGAAACACGTCTCGGGACCCTGCAAAAGAAAAAGAAAAGACAAATGAATATTAACAAGAGATTCTTCTTAAAACTGAAAACACTAGGTGATATGTTTGGTAGAAACATTTGAAGGGGACACACAAAAAAATACGTATCAAGTGTTTATAAAATCACTTTGTGTTTTTAGTATCCAATTAAATCTTAATGTTTCAAAGATTACTAGTTTAAATTTAATAAATAAAACAAAAAATTGTTTTTTTTTTACTGCTCTGTGCGTACACAGCTCAATGTACGCCTTAGTTAATTTATTATTAA
>JAKCPI010023505.1:0-27009 GCA_023213315.1 Euborellia annulipes | reverse complement strand
AAATATTTTTCTGTGAAAATTTTTTTTTTTCTCAGAACTGAAGTTTTTTTGCCTTGCGGGGAAATTTTTTCCAGTCCGTAAAAATATTTTACCTTTTTTTTTAGAGACGCTAAATTTTTGCCGCCTCGTGGAACCAAATTTTTCCCCCATGTGCCGCCCGCGGAACAAAATTTTTTTTTTCCATGCGCCGCCCGCGGAATATTTCCCTTTTGCGGAACCGAAATGATTATACTTTTTCTTTTCTATTTGTAATATATATATTTTGATTTTTTTTTATTCTCCTGGGGGGGGGTTAAAACCCTAAACCCCTCCCCCCCTGGCTGTGTCTATGGCTCTTCTTCTTCAGAGGAAACTGAAAAAAATCATAATGTTAACAAAAATATCTATAATAGTTTACAATTTCAACTTAGGGTAAAGACATTGTTGTACCTCATAATACACTCCGTTTACTTTACAATTACAGCCAAGGTTTCCTTTGCCGAAAAAACAGCGTCGTGGCGGTTTTTTAATTGTATGTTTCTCGGCATCACTCATCAATCTTCAATTATTATATACAGAACTCAAAGATAAATAAATTATATTAGTTAAGATATAATAATAATAATAATAATAATAATAAAGCCATTTATTAGCATCCTTATTTTTACATACAATATTTACTTAACATTATTTTTTTTTTTTATTATTTATATATATATACAATTTAGACAATTCTTTTTTTTTTTTTTTTTTTTTATTTAATAAAATCGTTTCGGAAACTAGGCCCATTGTTGAGCAAAGGCCTCTCCCAGACTTCGCCACCGGTTTCTATCTTCGGCTAGCTGGAACCAATTTTGACCCGCAAAGTTCTTCAGATCTTCGCTCCATCTAAGATGTTGTCGTCCTCTCTTTCTCCTTTTTCCTCTAGGATACCATTCGAAGACGTGCTTGGCCCATCTATCTCCTGACATTCGTCTCAGGTGTCCTGCCCACCTCCATTTTAGTTGTTTGACGGAGACGGTTATATTCTTAAATTTTGTTTTTTCTTTTAAGACTGTATTTGGTATACGATCTTTCCTAGATATACCAAGAATTCGTCTCTCTATGGCTCTTTGTGTAACTTCAATCCTGTTTTGGTCGCTTTTTAATAGAGACCAAGTTTGGGATCCATAGTTTAGGCATGGCAATAGGCAGGAATCAAAAATTTTCTTTTTAAGTGCTAAGGGAATTTTTTTATTTTTTAAAAGAAATTTCAGAGAGTGGTATTTCTGCCATACTTTGGTTATTCTCCTGTTGATTTCTTTTGATGTGCTTTTTTCGAATGAAACAAGTTGACCCAGGTATATTGCCTCCATTTTCCACTCAATTTGTCTTCCTTCTAATGTCACGACATCTCTGCTACTGTTTGTTAGTAATTGTGTTTTTTCTGGATTAATTTTAAGTCCTGCCTCTTTACTCTTTTTGTTTAATTCTCTAAGCATATATTGCAGATCTTCCGCTGATTCGGCAAAGAGAATAATATCATCGGCAAAGCAAAGATGAGTCAATCTTCTTCCGTTTATGTTCAAGCCAGTGTCAAGCCATTCAATATTTCTTAATATTTCTCTTAAGGCGCTCTTAAAAAGATCTGGTGCTAACGGGTCACCTTGTTTCACACCTCTCTTTATTTGGAAATATGGCCCTGTTCTGTCCATTACTATTCTTGCTTTCGAATTTTGATATATATATTTTATTATTTTAATGTATTTAGGGTGGATCCCGTCATTTGTTAATGCTTTGAATAGGAATTGATGTTTGATAGAATCGAATGCTTTTTCATAGTCGATTAGAGCAATATAGGTTCTCGTCTGATATTCTTTTGATTTTTCAATGATTTGACTTACAGTGAAAAGATGGTCAATAGTTGAGTACCCTTTTCTGAAACCCGCTTGTTCGGGTGTTTGATTTTCTTCTATCTTTCCATAAAGGCGATTTTGAATAACTTTGGCAAAGATTTTGTAGAGGTTTGATGTAAGACTTATAGGTCTGTAATTCCTTAACTCCAATGGACTTCCTTTTTAAAAAGTAGTATTATATCAGAGTTTAACCATTGTTTTGGCACCTTTTCCTCTTCTATAATGATATTAAATAATTTTTGAAAATATGGCAGGATGATAGGCGAGACCATTTTGATCGATTTCGTTTGTGATTTTGTCTTCTCCGGGTGTTTTTTCATTTTTTGTATTTTTAACTACTAATTTAATCTCGGATTCCAGGATATCAGGCACAGGAAGATTTTCTTCTTTTATAAGTTGGACAGGAATTGCTACATCTTCATCGTGATAAATGTTTTCGTAAAATCTTGTAGCCAGTGAAATTATTTCTTCTCTCTTGTAGAAATTTTTCCCTTTTTCTTGTAAAGTGATTGTCCAATTTTTTCCTTGGCACATGCTTTTTTTGATTTTTTTAATACTTGTTTTTTCTAAATATTTGTCGATTATTTCTTCTGTGTGTTTTGTCAAGTCTTTTCTGATATTATATCTTGCGAGTTTGCAGATTGTATTGTATTCGAGTTTTTCTTTTATTGTTTTTCTGGGTATTTTTTTGTGTTCTTCGCGTTGTTTAATTATTTTCTGAGTCTCTTCAGATAGCTTTGTTTTTGTTTTTTGAGTTATTTGAGAGGATTTTTGAATTTTAACTATTAGTTCTTCTATAATATTATAATAATCTTGAATATTCATATTTGTGTTTTCATTGTTGAGATTTTTTTGTGTTTCCTCTATTGCTTTCAATAATACAAGTGATTCGTCATATTTTATATTTCTGTTTTCTTTTATTTTCCTAGTAGGTTTTTTATTCTTTAGGTTTAGATGTAGTAAAATTATTCTGTGATCCGATGTGAATTTGAAGTGGTTTGTTATAATTAAATTTTTGATTAAATCTATTCTTGGTGTAAGGACAAAATCGATCTCATTTTTGTGTTCTCCATTTGGTGATAACCAGGTCCATTTTTTGCCTTTTCTTTTCTTAAAAAAGGAGTTTGATATTTTAAGTTCGTTTTGTTGGCAAAAACGAATTAGCTTCCATCCTCGTGTGTTTCTTTTTCCGTAGCCATAAGGCCCCAATGTAGCCTTTTCTTCCGGTAGTCTCCAGCCAACTTTGCTATTGAAGTCACCCATTACAATTAGATGGTTTTTTTGTGAAGAGCTATTGGTATCCAACGTATTTTGAAGATCTTCATAGAATTTGTCTATTTCCTCTTCACTGGATTCTGAGGTGGGAGCATAAATTTGAATAAGTGTTAGTGTGCTTTTTTCGCAAGTTTTTATTTTTAACACAGATATTCTGTCATTAGGTGAGAAAAAATATTCGATCATGTCTTTTAAGCTTCCCTTTAAAATAAATCCAGTGCCTCTCATTCCTTGGGTTTGTCCGTTGTGGTAGAAAATGTAACCACTTTTTCTTTCTATAATTTTCTCGTGATTTCTTCTTACTTCTGAAAGTCCAACGATGTCTATTTTGGAATCTTTTAGTGCTTCTTCTAGTTCCACTAATCTGTCTTCAGACAGAAGTGATCGAACGTTTAATGTGGCAATTGTCATGTCCTTACTGTTTTTATTCTTTAATTTTTTTAGATTTTGTTGTTGTTGTTGTTGTTGATTGAAGTTGGGAGGTATTGGTCATATTCCCCCTTGGTGACCTGCCATGCTGGGGGAAGTGAGTTGAGTTTGTTTTTTAATGGGCTAGTTTCCTCTTTATCTTAACTATTCTCCGAAAAAATAGATTGAGATCTTCTGTTTTCCTCCTGTGGGGTTTCTTCATCCACCTCCGGGGTTCTTCGGAAGAAGTCTGATATTTTATTAACATTTTTATTTTTATTTTCAATTTTGCTTTTCTTTCCATCTTTCATGAGTTGGTTTGTTTGAGTGATTTGCTCGTTTGAATTTGGAGAGATGGATAATACTCGTTTTTTGTTTTTTGAATTATCTCTAAATTCTTCTATTATGAGTTTGTCATATTTTATTATTGCAAACTTTCCTTGACTTCTGGCCTCTAATAGTTGCTTTTGTAATTCTCTACGCTTTTCAATTATATCTTTTGGGAAGTCCTCAGTAAGATAATATTTTGTTTTTGCTAGATTTTTTCTCATTTTTAAAATCATAAGCTTTTTTTTATAAGTTGTGAAGCTTATTAAAATTGGTCTTATTTTATTCTGACTTATTCTTCCGAGTCTTTTAATATAGTCGATCTCTTCACTCTTTAATGGAATTTTCAGCTGTATATTAATTAGTTTTATGAATGTTTCCTCCAAATCGCTTTGGTTCTCCTCGAGTCCATGGAGAATTAAGTTTCGCTTCCTTACTTCTTTCTCCAATTGCGCTGTTCTTTTGTTCTGATTCTCTAATTCGTTCAAAATTGAATCTTTGAATTCTCCTATATTGTTTTCAAGGCACTTATTAATTTCACTATTTACTTCTTTTTTCATTTCTTCTTTCAATTCCTTGAATAGTTTTCTAAATTCATCCGCATTCATTTTTGGAATTTTTTTTTTTTTTTTTTTTTTTTTAAATCACTTGATTATTCAGAGTAGGAATGGATAGGATTTGTGAGGGGATGTCTTCGCACTTCAACGGGCCGTTTGAGTGACTCACTTTAAGGATTTTAGCCCCTGGACCTGTATTTATTAGTTAAATTATTTTTAATGTAATTGTATGTATGTAAATGTATATTTATAAATTATTTGTGACCTGCTTATCTGACTAAATTTAAATAATATTTTCGAAAGGAAAATATATAATAATCTTCCTAAGGAATTTGTGTTTATTTATTTATTTTTCTTTTGTAAAACAAATTTATATTTACGTTAATTTCAAGGAAGAAGTGATTAATATAAATCCGAAATGAGTTTTATAAAATTTTTTTTTTTTTTTTTTAAATAAGGAAGCACAAAAGTCTTGAAAAAACGCAGAAAAAATTGACTTACTCCACTTTGAATATTCTCCCTGGATCGAGGATATTTTTGCGAATAGAATGATGTAATTTTCTTGTAAAAACTTTCAAAAAATACCACTGATAATCTTGGAAAAAGCAGGAGCAAAAAATAACACTGCTTGCCTTTCAGAGACTTAATCTCAGATATAATTGAAAGTAAATGGTCAAGAGAGACGATGGTCACGTCGCAAGACACCCACCTGTTCTGAGGATGATCCCAACCGGGATCGAAACGCCAACTTGGTGGGAATAAAATAATGAAATACAACTAGCTGCAGATTTTCTTCACATTTTCACCTATCCTGATTGAACTACCAGCTATAAGCCCTACGTATCTTTCATATTTAAGTTAGGCACTCCCCCTGGGACGTGACACGAAGCTTTTGAAGCTTTTAAATTCGTATGATGGAGTTGACGACAATTATAAACAAAATACTGGTTTTGGCTATTTAGATGCGGTGTCAATAAAAACGTTTTGTGATAAGTTTTATTATTATATATACCTACGAACGAATGAATACATGTATAAACATGAAATTAATTTTCAGTACTGCACAATCTGTACTTAATTTTGACAATTTTGTTTGCCCTGAGGATGAGTGCGACTAGCACCCGAAAAGTCGGCAACGAAATATAAAATTTCTTATTTAACTTGGCTGCTGTTCCCGGAAAGGCTCCCGTTTCCTTTTTTCAATTTCAAAATATTGTACTTTATTATACGGGAATTTTATTGCCAGACAACTGCACACTCTCACAGTTTCGGTCTTAAAAGGACCATCATCAGCCCTGAAACATACAAATTATTCTTTTAAACCTCAAAAAAAGTGACATAGTCTTGAAACTGTTTATAAAAAAAAAAAAAACAATTTTGTTTCGAACAATTGTCAAACAATTTCTGTCATTTTAAAAATTATAAAAATCATCATTTCTTTGTATTTTGAAGAAAACGAATATGTAAAATTGGCGCGATGTGTTATATGAGGTTTAAAAGAGTAATTTGTATGTTTCAGGCCTGATGATGGTCCTTTTCGGACCGAAACTTTGAGAATGTGCAAACATCAGTTGTCTGGCAATAAAATTCCTGTATAAAAAAGTACAGTAGGCCTATTTTGTTTTTAATTGTCGTCAACTCCATCATAGGAATTTAAACGAAGTAAAGAATAAAAAATTTATAATTTTCTCTATTTAAAATTCAAAAATCAATTATTTTTTAGATGCTCTTTAAAATGTATATTCTCATTTTGCTCTTGAAATCTTTTGAAGCACACTTTACTCTTGTACTTGATAGGAAAGATAAGAGGCCATGGTAACAAAATATAAATATTCTCCCATATTTATAAATTTGACTTCTTGAATCGGAAACTAAATATGTTGGCACAAAAAATATGGTGTGACAAGTACAACTTTCTCTTACCGATGGGTAAGAGAAAGTTGTGTGCTGTGCAACCATTCAGGCCAGATTTTTTCAATTTACTAATTTTTTATATACACATGACTGACTTAATAACCGTTTTATAAGTTAATCTAAAGGTAGTCGTAAAATAATATAAAATTTTCAAATAAAAAGAAAGTTTTTATGTTGTTCAAATGTTCTTTATAAATTAAATTTGTTTTCTTTTTTAAAGAACAATGAATGAGTCTTGTGCCTGAGTGGATTAACTAATCTCATTCTACGTAGAAGAAGTTGTTATATACCGTATAGCTGGCTGTTGAGTTTCTCTCTCAAATTGTAGTATATGAACAACAAGGGAGGGAAGAATGAAATTAAGATTTGCTAATTTTTTTTATTTTTTAATCTAGAATTTATGAGTCCCTAGAATGCAATAATTTCACCATTTTGAATTTTTATCTATATCCGTTAAGAAATTGCGATCATCGTTTTGAAGGCTTAACTCGATTGCTTGCGCATGCTAGGGCACAGCGCTGTTGGCTCTCCCTACCCATACAAATATCAACAATACGAAAATTGAAATTTAATATATATGATTAATTAAAGAATAATAATTGGGGGATTTAATTATTCAATTTATGATAATATCTTTTGTGAATTCAGGCATTTCTATTTAAGCCATCTGGTATCCAAATGCCTTAAATAAAATCATCGGACTGCCCGGGTCCCAACCCGCGACGTGCCCCCGGGTTTGGCGTAGTAAGTAGCGCGCCTACCTCCTATACCAAACGTCGCGGGTTCGGACCCAGGCAGTCCGAAGATTTTATTTAAGCCATTTGGATACCAGATGGCTTAAATAGAAATGCCTGACCCCACAATAGATATATTATCTACAACGGTTATCGTCAAAGTCTTATATGGCCTAAGTTGCCGAAAAAGACTGTATGAATGTGTGTGTGAATGAGAAAAAATTGTGAATGTTTTTTCTACTTAAAAAAAAAAAAAAAACCCAAACAAAAAAAAAAACAACCCGCGACTTTCGGTATAGAAGGTAGGCACGCTACCAACTACACCAAGCCCGGGGGCTTTTTCAATTCTTAAGACGTTTTATATTTATTTAAGATTCTCTTTTGTGTATAAAATATCCTGATATGAGATTACAATTTCAAAAATTATCCAGAGTAGGGTTGGTCGAATCGATTTCAATTTTAATCGATTTTAAGCGTCGATTTTCGATTCAAACTCGAATCTATTCAGTGTTTTGAAAAAATCGAAAAAATTGATTTTTGACGGTCGATTTTCGATTTTACTTATGATGATTTTCTAAGTTTGTTAAAACTTACAAGTTATAAATTCTAAGTTAATTTGTATTTGTTGTATTTGACTAATATATACAAAGACTGTATATTAGGCTGGTCCTTAAAATTTTATTTTTGCAGGAGAGCACCCTGTTATTTTGTTCTACTTATTAAAAAAGAATTGTAGGAATTTTTGCGAATTTTTTAGGGGTCGCTCCCACCGTTTAATGTTTAGGCTTTTTCAAATACTTAATAGTCCAGTCGATATAACTTTGTACCTGGAAAGTTAATGGAATTTTTACAGGTTAATTGGGAGTACTCTAGGATGTCTATCCTAAGTCCTCGACCTGCTTATATTTCGTAATCTGAGCATATTTTGATCGGCCATATCTCGGTTAATATAAAGTCTACATCTTTGATTTTTGTATCAAATTTTAGCAAATTTAATGCTCTACAACTTTAGATGGGTCTATAGTAGACCAAATATGCTCAGATTACGAAATATAGAAAAAAAAATAACTGAAAAAAGTCCAAAATTTTTGAGGTTTTTGAACCCCCCCTCCCCTTTCCAAGTTAACACAGGGTCCTCGAGGTCGAGATCTAGGATGAAGAGTACTCCCAATTAGCCTGTAAAAATTTCATTAACTTTCGAATACTTTTCAGGTAAAAAGTTATATCGACTGGACTATTAAGGCTAATCCCTCAAAGTATTTGAAAAAGCCTAAACTTTAAAGGGTGGGAGCGACCCCTAAAATCATGCTAAAAAATTCGCAAAAATTCTTATAATGAGTAGAACAAAATAGCAGGATTGAAGTTGGGAAGAATAAAACCAGCGTTGTCGAACACCTTTACACTTTTATTCAGGCAGACGTTTCGGTAACCATAACAGTTGCCATCTTCAGTGCCAATGAAAGTTTTTTAAGGTGTCCCTGTCATATATGATAATCTTATATAGTATAGGAAGCATCAGCTTGGAGCGCTCGGCAAGTCGCTTGCAGGAACACCTTAAAAAACTTTCATTGGCACTGAAGATGGCAACTGTTATGGTTACCGAAACGTCTGCCTGAATAAAAGTGTAAAGGTGTTCGACAACGCTGGTTTTATTCTTCCCAACTCCAATCTCACATACCCAGCATACAACTTACAAAATAGCAGGATGCCCAGGTATAAATTGCAAAAATAAATATTTAAGGACCACCCTACTGTATATGTTAGTTTTTATACAAGTTATAAAGACTGAATAAATTGATTTGGGCTTCAGTAATGCAACGTTCTATCGTTCCTTTTCCACAAACCGCTTGAAAATCGTAAGCAGAACCTTAAAATCAACTTATGGGAACATCGCAAAATTTTTTGTAAAAAAAAAAATCGAAAATCGATTATTTGATTTCGATTTTAAAATCAAAGAATCGAAAATTTTGCGACATGTTTAAAATAAATGCAATTTCGATTACCCATGAGTAGAGCTGCTTGGCTTGCGCTCACAGAGAATTGATTCTCAATGAGTTTAGGTAGAAAGGCGGCAAATCCGGCAATCAGGAGACCTTCGCTTGCGCCTGCCAGATTCAGGCATAGAAACGCTGGATTCCCCAAGAGAGCCAGGAGCATTTTCGGGAAGGCACGCAGCTGTCCTAAATTCGGATGGTCCAAACTAGATGCATGTGCCTCTGACACTTTGGCTGCACGCAACTCCGCAGACCCTTGCAACATAACACATGAATAAATGTTAATTTAATTAAGGCAACATAATAAAAATAAACTTCTCTAAATGACATTTAGCGTGCTTGTGTTTTTAATTAACCCTACTCGAGACGCTTTACGATATGGGTATATACAGTAGTATCGAGAGATTTTTCGTTTTGAGTTTAATTCCATTAAGGTGCGCGTCTCGAGGTGCTGATTTGCTGCCATAATTTGGAAGCTATCGACCACAAGCTATTTAAAATATCTACACCTTATAGACGCCCTTTTTTTAATAGTACCGGTACGACTCATTTTACACCAGTCTCTCTTGAATAAAATCGTCCAAAGAATACTAGTATTTTACTAGTGTATTTTTTTTTTTTTTTTTTTTTAACACACTTTTTTCCCATTCACAGTCACATTCAGGGCTGGCTCTAGGATTTTGGCGTCCCGATTTAGAACAGTAATTGACACCTTACAACCAGGGGCGTATATAGATATTTTTTTCGAGGTGGGGGGAGGGAGGGGCCTGAACCCAAAAAAAATTTTTCCCCCGCCTGTTAAAATTTTTTTTGCCTTTTTTAGAGACACGAAAATTTTTGCCGCCATTCAAAAAATTTTCCTTTCACGGAAACATAAGTTTTCCGACCCGCGGAAAATTTTTTTCCCCGCCATTTAAAATTTTTTGCCTTTTTTTTAAGAGTCTCGAAATTTTTGCCGCCTTCAAAAAATTTTTTTTGCCTCGATGCGACGCAACCTATGCTTACACGTAGAGCCGGCCCTGATCACATTCACACACACATACACGCAATTTTTTTCGGCAACTTAAGCCATTTTAATACTTTTTACTATAGCCGTTATTTGTAAATATATCTATTAGGCGTTTGGTATCCAAATGGCTTAAATAAAATCATCGGACTGCCTGGGATCCATACCCCCGACCCTTAGTATACAAGGCAAGCTCGCTACCAACTACACCAAGCCCGAGAGATATATTTTAAATAACTAATTTTTTGGTCTTCAAAACTCTTTGGCTTTTGAATTAAAAAAAAAAAAATATATATATTGCTTTTATTTAAATAAAACTTTTTTTTCTTGCTTAATGAAAAAAAAAAAAAAAAAAATCAAACCCCCTTTGCCCCGAGATTACACCAGTGCTTGTGACCACAATTGATTATTAAAAACAAGACTTTACAAATTTCTTCATTTACTCCATCTAATAAATCCATTTGTATTTATTATATAACTAGCCGCGCCGCCCGCCTTCGGCGGGCTTCGCGCTTGCCGGGGGCTACGCCCCCTGGACCACTTCCAGCTGGCTCGGGCCCGCTGCGGCGGCCCTCGCCTTTCTTAATGAGAAACTGCGTGGTGCCTAGACAGGGCGCCCCTGGACCCCCCTCGCCTTTCTTAATGAGAAACTGCGTGGCGTCTAGAGGGGGGGCTACGCCCCCTGGACCCCCTCCAGCTGGCTCGGGCCGCCTGCGGCGGGCCCTCGCCTTTCTTAATTATGAAAAGAAAATTATTATTACTACGTATTCCAATCCAGTGCCTGCTTGAGGATTTGTTTACATTCATGGAATACACAAATGAAAAGAATACAAAAATATTCCTCTGTACATTTCCTATGGGAGAAATCGTAACTTTAGGAATTAATAACTCGAAAAGTTATAGGAATGTTGGGACCCGAGTATTTTTCCGGGACTCTCATAACGCCCTCTATAAGACTGCAAAATTTCGTTTCAAAATTCCAATGGGAAGTTGGCAAATGAGCGTGACAGACGGACAGACGGACAGACAGACAGACGGACACTCCGTAATTATTATATATAGATTTTATTAAAAAGAGAGAGAAGAGACCTGGTAAAGAGGGTGGAAGTGCGATCAGAGGCAGAGCAAGTAGAAAACAAGCGACGGCTGCAAATACAAATCCAATCCACCAGGCGCCAACCCAAACGTTACTCGCCGGCGTCAAGCCCAATCTGTGTACAAAAAAAAAAAAAAAAAAAAAAATTCACAATTTACATATCATAAAATGTATGTACATGTACTGTAGATATCCATGGAGGGTATGATTTTAATTTCCTTTATTATACTTACTTTAATATGGACCCTGTTACGCATTAGTGTGTCAAGCGCCAGCTCGCGGGGTGCTAATTTTGGGAGTTTCCAGCGGCCACAATTTTGAAGATATCGACCTCAATTTTTTTTTAAATTAAAGTTATTTAAAATATTTACAACTTATAGAAGCCCTTTTTTTGATTTTCGAAATTTTTTTTTTTTTTTAATTAATATCTCCTTAAATAAATATATTTAAAAAAAAGGAGCTCTATAAGTTGTAGATAATTATATTAGTAATCATTGTGTTAAAAAATAATTAATTTTTTGCCTTTAATTAATTAACTGGAAGCTCTAGAATGAAATGGAATGAATCCCTTATATTCCTATGGGGAACACTAACGCCATCTCTTGCCAAGGGCGGATACAAGGGGGGGTAAAGGGGGGTAATTACCCCCCCCCCCCCCCCGAGATTTGAAAAAAATACCTTTTTTTTGGCAAAAAATGAATTTTTAACGTAAATTAAAAAAAACGAATACTTAAAAATTGTATTTGTGTTAATAAAAAATTTCCGCTCTCTAAAAAAAAAAAGTAAAATATCTAAACGGATGCAAAAATTTTACGGTTTCGCGAACGGAACATGAAAAAATTTTTGGTTCCGCGGGTGTAAAAAATTTAGCCACTCTAAAAAAAAGGTAAAATATTTTTACGGCGGGAAAAGTTTTAGGAAAATTTTTTTTGTTCCGCGGGTGGGAAAAATTTTGCTTCTCTAAAAAAAAGGTAAAATATTTTTACGGACGGGAAAAATTTTAGGTTCCGCGAACGGCACATTAAAAAATTTTTGGTTCCGCAAAATCCAAATTTTGGTTCCGTGAAAAACAAAATTTTTCGTACGCCCCTGGTGCTGCTGTGCGACGAGTCACACCAGATTACCCCCCCCCTCCCGAGAAACACCTCTGGATCCGCCCTTGTCTCTTGCCGCTTCGACTAACTCGGTAGTCTAGAGTGTTCTAACCGTTTTTCGAGACGCGCACCAGGATAGTTTTAACTGAGAGAGCCTTGTAAGTTGGACACCAATGCGACTTTCCTGCGTTTCTGGTGGCCTACGCTCATTTGGCTGGCGCGACGTTTCTCGATTTTTTCGTTCGAATTCAGGAAATAGACTCGTTAAAAGACCAGCAGCTGTGTAGACGACACAGCCAACCAAGGCCGCAGACAGAGGGAGGCAGGGGGGCTATAACTCCGGGGCCCGGGCCCTTTGAGCTCCAAAGTTGTAATTCTAATAAAAAAATAATTTTCATGGTAAAAATTTCAATTAAAAAAAAAATCATTCTCCTGAGGAGGCCCGGGCCCTTTAAGCTCAAATCATAAAATTATTATATAACTAAAAAAATCATACTGTCGTACTGTCGGGAACTAAATATATGTCGACACAAAAAATCTGGTGAGACAAGAACAGAACACAACTTTCGATTACCGAAGGTAAGAGAAAGTTGTGTGAGTTGTGTATGTTTTTCCCGTTTAGAGGGCGTTGTGTGTCATAAAAAGTATTCCCAAAAAATCGAGTAATTCAAAAATTTGCCTAGAGATGTCAGAATGGTAGCTAATAATATTTAATGCATTTGGTTGATTTTCATTGTTCTTTTAACAATAAATACTTTATAAATGTTATTATATATTATGTATCTTTTATAAAAGCTTAAAATATATGGTTAATTCCAGGAGGAGTGGCTGAATATACTTATTGAGTAGTGAGGGTATCCAGGCAGCCAGAAAAACAATAAAGAAAATTAAATTTGTCTTTATTTATTTCATATATTTTTGTCTACGTTTCGGCCGATATTCCGGCCTTCATCAGGACAAATGTTATTTGCCTCGAGCTTATACAGGCTCTTGGCAACTCCTGACAATGTGTTTGAGTGAACATTCGTCGGATGGCATGACTTCTGGTTCAATACTTGAACTGGTTCACTATTGAACCAGAAGTCATGCCATCCGACGAATGTTCACTCAAACACATTGTCAGGAGTTGCCAAGAGCCTGTATAAGCTCGAGGCAAATAACATTTGTCCTGATGAAGGCCGGAATATCGGCCGAAACGTAGACAAAAATACTTAAAATATATAAATATAGGCCAGATATAGGCTATTAGGGGATCAGCTGTTAGACTAGCCTGCCATCTTTTGCAAAATTGCTGAACTAATTTGACATTTGATTTTTAAATAATCATCTAAGCTTATTTTAAAAATTTCTTAATTGTGATTAATAATAACAATCAATTCATTTTTAAATTTAAAAAAAAATTAAAGATTATTGGGACAGATTGTTTTTTTGTATTTGCTTGATAACAAAAAAATTAATTACGATAATTTTTTAATAAGTCATTAAAAAAATTATAGCTCGATGTCCCAATAATCTCTTATGAATTTAATTCATTAAAAAAAAAAAACCGCATTGAAAAATTCTTTATAATAGTCTAGTTTTTTTTAAAGTACGTTTAGACGTCGCGACGCTCCTATACCCCCTTAAGAGAATTTAGTTTAAAAAGAAAATAGTCTCCGCCCCGCTTTGATTGTTAATTAACATTTACGTCACGAGATGGAAAAAAAGCCTTTAAAATTTCTTTTTGAATTTGCCATTTATAAAAATAATAAAAAAAAGTTGTGCGTTTTTTTCTTTTGACTAAAACAAAAACGTTTTCTTTTTTTTTTTAGTAAATAAAAACAAATGAATTTTCAAGTTGAATTAACTTTTATTTTCTTTTTTACTTTAACTTTGGAAGGATAAAAAAAAAAAAATATAGCCAATAGATTAGATGGAATTGCCAACTCTCTTTTAAATCTTCATCCAATTTGAAAAGTATTACCTTTTAAATTGTTTTAAAGAAGAAAAAAAAAAAAAGAGGTAGGCTATTAGATGAATGAAAAATCAGTGTATCGCTTCACACGCCGGGCTGCAAGAATGTATTTAACGCTTCGTTAAACTCTTTTGATGCTTTAAACCTTCCGCTAAATAATTTTGGGTTGCAAGAACGGTTATTGGTTCGTAAAAAAAGCTTCTTTAAACTAAAGGCTGAAATGCTGACCTTTAAACAGTGGCGTAACTAGCCTCTGTGGGCGCCGGGGGGGGAAGCTTAACTGGGGCGCCGTTTTTCGTTCGACCTTTTTTTTTTTTAGACTTCGAAAAGAAATGTCAAAAAAAGAACTAGTCAAATGTAAGCCAGCGCTCTCTGGTGGGAGCGAACTTTATTTGTAAAGATTAACCGAGCTTTTTTTAGCTCTCACTGTACGTAGTACTAACAGGGCCGTCTTAAGAAATTCGGCGCCCGTGGGCTACTAGAAATAACGCGCCCCTCTTCCTAAGAAAATACACAGAATGGCAAATGGGAGCGGGGTGTCCGGAAAAGTTATACAAAAGTGTCAGAACTAGAAAAAATCTATTTATTACTTTTATACTAAACAAAAATAAAATTTAATTAAATCAAAAAACATTTAAGAAGAAAAACATACCTTAATCTAAACAATAAGAACAAAAAAATATAGATTGCCGCCCCCAAAAGGCTTGCGCCCTGGGGCTATAGCCCATTTAGCCCTGTGGTTAGGGCCCTCCTGAGTACTAAGGGAGAAAGCTTATGCAGAGATTTCGGTGTCCGTCTGTCTGTCTGTCTGTCTTCTTGAATAAAAGGTATGGCCTGAACTCGTAGAAAAATAATAATTAAATATACGTATTCAGCATAAAAAACAGGGAATAATACGTTTTGGTCCCTAGCACTTTCGATTTTTTAAATATTTAAAATTTTTCCATTTGTTTACATTTTAATTTTTTGTTTACCTTCATCATGAATGTAAACAAATGTGGCCATTTTTACTTTCTCTTACCTCTATATATGGGGTCATTCCATGCCAAATCGACAAATTTTTTTCCTGATCTCCGCGGATTTCGCTGAAAATTTCCTATCTTTTTTCTACCCCTTAAAAGACATTTTTTGAGAATTTTTTCAAATTTTTTTTACCCAACTAAAAAAAAGTTATAGATTTTTGAAAAAAAAAAAAAAAACTGCTCTTTTTTTTCAAATAACTATAACTTATTTTAAAATTGATATTTCGGAACCCCGCAATGCTATAAAAATTTTGTTTTTTAATGTAGCTTTCAGAAAAAAATACAAAAATTATTTCAGAAGCCCCGATATATGAAATATGAAATTCAGTTTTTTTTAAATAAACCATAATTTTAATTAGACCATTTTTTTTTTTTTTTTAACTCAAAAAAAACTTCAACTAATTCTACAATTATCCCCCCTAATTTCAAGAAGTGCCGACGATTGCTTCTAATTTTTTTTTTTTTGGTTATAAAATTTTTTTTTTGAAATTTGGTTTATTTTATGTAACTTTTTTATGAAATTGTTTCAGCTTTCTCGTGAAACTTTAGAAGTTGAAAAATGATATTTTATTCGAAAATTTTAAGTCATCATCTTACTAAAAATTGTTTTTTTTTTCAGTCTCGTACTTTACTAAAAAAAAAAAAAAACAATTTTTAGTAAGATGATGACTTAAAATTTTCGAATAAAATATCATTTTTCAACTTCTAAAGTGTGAATGTTTTTTTATTACAAAAAAAAAAAAAAAAAAAAATTACCTCTTGAATTCTACGTCGGAAACTAAATAGTCTATATCTCGACACAAAAAATCTAGTGCAACCAATCACACCATACTTTTTGATATTTATTTTTATTCCCGATATTTATTTTATTATTTAAAAAATAAATTTATTTTGACGTCTCTCTATATATTTAATTGCAAAAAATAAATATATTTAATAATAGTTTTATTATTTTTTTGTAAAATAAATAATTAAAAATAATATTATCTTATTTCAGTTCTCTTTGTCCTGTCTTTGGTAACCTGTGGCGACTGGTATTGAATGTATACTCTCTGATCTTGTCATCTCTATCTCTTTGCCTGTGTCTCTCTCATTGGAATAACATGTCAACGCAAAGAATATTAAATTAATTGAGAATGAAATTCGTTTCAACTTAAACTAATTATCTATATTCTTTCTATATTAAATGAGCTTCAAAATGAATATAATCTTTATTAAATCGGTTGTGTCGTTAATAAGAAATCGAATCAAGGAATTTTGACAGCTGCTGATCAAACACCAGGTAATTATTTTAATATTTATTTTTAATCAAACAATTATTTCAATCAATCTAAGAATATTTTTAATTTCAGATACTCTTTGGAACAAATAATATAACTAAATCTCGCTTGGAGCTCATCACGTTGTCGATGTGTCATCATATTTCCATCGAAAAAATATAGTTTCCGTGTGTTCAGTGACATTAATCAGTTTTTATATTTTATTTTATTCGTGAAAATAACTATTTAATAATAATAAACTAATGGCGAATAAGCAAGTGATCATTTAAGAGACATCATCGGCCCTTTGACACAACTGAAGGCTCCAGCAAAACAAGGTATTTATAAATATTTTCTTATCCACCTTTTTTTTGTTGAGTAATAAAATGATGATAACGTTTTAATGAGATTACCCAACTAGAAAATAAGATTAATCGCTTTAAAAAAAAAAAAATCACTTTATTTTAATAAAAAAAAAAGTAAAAAATGATTTTTTTGTATATTTTTAATATAAATCAGTCGTTATATATTTTTTAAACAGAGGAATATTCATTTATAATAATAAATTAATCCGTTATTAGTCAAAAATGCAATTCCCATGCCATAGGCCCCCGTTTGACACTATTCAAGAGTATTATTTTTTTTAAAATTAATGTAAATAACAGAGATTTGTCTTTGAAAAGGTTAGTGGTTGGCTAAACAAGGACCCAAGGCTTTAAAATTTTATGACTGGCCAAATTATTTTTCAAATATTGATCCTGGTTTTGGTGAATCTTCAAATTCTTTATCATTCTACTTGCCAAATAGTTAATGACATCATCTGATCCATTTTTCTAAACAAAATGCTTAAATAAAATCTAAAAGCCATTAAACTATTAAAATTATCAAAACATTCACACACACAAAAGGCTATATATATATTTAACCAAAGTATATGTATATATACAGGAATTATAACCCGAAAATGACAACTTTTATTCAAATAGGTGGAAAAAATGAGCAAAGCAGCTAGTTATATTTCAATTTATTATCAAACCAGATGTTTTGGTCGCATATGGGACCATCCTCAGGCCCAGGTTAATGTCTGAAAATATATATAATCCTCACCAAATTATAATGGGCATACACAATTCTAAGTTGCTCAATCATGTTCATGTCCAAAAAATTCAATTTTAGCCATACCATGGACAGAGAATGAATGGCTAAAATTGAATTTTTTGGACATGAACATGATTGAGCCACTTAGAATTGAGGATATCTATATATATATATATATATATTTTATTTTAAGCTTCACACAGATTCCAGGTTTAGGTAGATAGATTTTTCAAGTTATAAATAAGGAAAAATAAAATCGTCGGAGATTCTAAGTGATGTCGGATAGGACGAAACTTAGATTGCTCATCGAGTTGGCCAATAAATTTTTAATAAATAATAAGAGAAATTTTATTTTTCCTTATTTATTTGAAAAATCCATCTACCTAAACCTGGAATCTGTGTGAAGCTTAAATTAAATCACCTGGTTTGAGATCCTGTGTAATTATATATATATATATATATATATATATATATAACTGTATATATTTTCAGACATTAACCTGGCCCGGAAGATGGTCCCATATGCGACTGAAACGTCGGCCCTGGTTTACTAATAAATTGAAATGATAACTAGCTGCTTTGCTCATTTTTTCTACCTATTTGAATATCAACATCAGCTATATACCTCCTTCAAACAACTTTTTTTGTTAGGTCACCTCATTTTTTTACTAATTATTTTTTATTCTAACTCAAAAAGAAAATATCAACTGCCAATTATTTATTTATTAGTTGTATGTCAAATAAAGTCACCTGTATTAAATTGTTTTTACTTTATTATTCGTTACAACATTTAATTTTATAAAGTACCAAAATAAATTTGAAATGATTTATTTATTCTTTGGTGTAAACCTGGGACATTTCAATTTCGCAGGGCACTTACAACAACGTACAGTGAAGGATATTATTAAGTCCCACCCATGCGTTTTCTACTTGTGTTTATTTCATTGTTTTTAAAAAAATATTATATATTTTTTAATGGAGATTTTCATGGTTCAAACCTAGAAAATTTCCAATAAAGATTTTAATTTTCTTTTATAAAAACAATGAAATAATCACAAGTAGAAAACGCATGGGTGGGACTTAATATTGTCCCTCACTGTACCTCTCCCTGTCCATGTAACGATAGTATACCCACCGCCAAAGTAGGAATGTCCTTGGTTCGAGTTAGGGATTCCCATCAAACATGTTCGGTCAAAACTTTGATTTATCTTAAAAAATTTAATGAATTTGATATTCAACTAATAAATAATTACCAGTTGAGTTTTTTTAGTAAAAACAAATAAGTTAAGAGTAATAAAAGATGCCATTTCCCCATTAGGCCTATACACTTGTATATATATATATATAAATTGAATAATTGTCAATCCTCTGTCCGTAACAAAATATCTCAGAAACTATAAGAGCTAGAGACATGAATTTTTTTTTATTTTGTAGAGCATCATCGAAGGGGTCCAGTAATATAAATTCGTTTCTTAAATCGCAGCGGTACGGTTGTCTAAAAACGCTTGACCAAATTATATCAGAAATAGTTTTTCTTAATATTTAATTGGGACCTTAAAACCAGTCATTCAACGCCGCAGGGGGCTTAGCGTCTAGTAAAAGAATATTTCTCTTTTTTTTAAATTTAATTTATACAAAATTTCATTAGATTTTTCGCGGATCATGCTCAGACAAAACAACTCACTAACTTTAAAGTGCATTGAGGGTTAATATTAAAACTTCTGCATGCATTTTCTCTTTTAATCAGGGGCGTATATAGAAATGTTTTTCGGAAAGGCCCCGAACTCACCTCCCATACACAAAAATATTTTTAATATACCGGATATACCTCAGCCACGAGAGGCCCGGGCCTTGCTTGTCAGAGACAAATTTTCGTTAAATTTTTTCTGATTTTACCTAAGCCAGACAAAATTCTTATTAAAAAATTGCTTATATATTAATATATTTCATCTTTTTTTATTTCTTTTATTTATGCGACGGACTTTTTCAAATAAAAATATAGATATTGGCTATATACTCGTATAAATATATAGAATCTATATCTATAGATGATAATATAATCGTATGGAGGAAGGCCGTCTAATTTACAGGAAGGTGAAGAAAATAGACTTGATTCGGCCCAAAATTATTTATTACCAATGTCTACGTTTCGGGGACTAAACGTCACCCATCCTCAGGACATTAAACACCCCCACAACAACATATATTTATAAAAAAGATAAAATAAAAAAGCATAATATAAAAAAAAAAAAGAGAGGAGAAGTGCACTTACAAAGGTCGTAAAGTCTTTCGTGCCTCCAGCACTCGTGTAATAAATACAACAATAATTTGTTGTGTGAAATGATGGCTGTATTTTATTTTAGGGTTCAGCAGCCATCATTTGACACAACAAATTATTGTTATATTTATTACACGAGTGCTGGAGGCACGAAAGACTTTACGACCTTTGTCCTGAGGATGGGTGACGTTTAGTCCCCGAAACGTAGACATTGGTAATAAATAATTTTGGGCCGAATTAAGTCTATTTTCTTCACCTTCCTATATCTATAGAGGTAAAAAAATTAATTATTTAACTGCTTGAAGATGGAAATATTTATCTTCTATAGGCCTATTTGAACAAAAAATAAGAAAATTAAAAATTTTCTTTAAAAAACAATGAACAAATCATATGGGAAAAGGCATGGAGATGCCTATCACTGTACAGTGAGGGACAATATTAATTCCCACCCATGCTTTTTCTACTTGTGATTATTTCATTGTTTTAAAAAAAAATATATATTTTTTAATGAAAACTTTTATGATTCAAACCTAATAAAGATTTTCTTTTATAAAAACAGTGAAATAATCACAAGTAGAAAACGTATGGGTGGGACTTAATATTGTCCCACACTGTACATATCGGTTAACAAAAATTAAAAAAAATCACTGATATACTCTTAATTAAAAACTGAAAAACTAGTCCTTGCACTACCGAACTAAAATCAATCAGTGCCTTTTGCTCTTTTTCGTTGCCAAGCTTCCGAGGGGGGGGGGGGGGGGGGTGGGCCCCGTCCGGGTAGGCCCCCATATATTTATAAAAAAATTTATGAAAATTTTCCTTTGAAACCCCGGGCCCTCAGCTCTATGATAGATAGATATTTCTTTGGCGGGCCCTTGGCCAATTATTCACGGGCCCCAGGGCCACTTGATTCTTTTGGAGCCCCGGGGCCCTCGGCTCAACAAAACAAAATTTATGAAAATTTCCCTTTGAAGCCGGGCCTCGGGCTCAATAAAAACAAAATTTAATGAAAATTTCCCTTTGAAAGCCCCGCCTCAGGGCTCAATAAAAACAAAATTTAATGAAAATTTCTCTTTGAGAGCCCCGGGGCCCTCAGGGCTCAAGCAAAAACAAAATTTAATGAAAATTTCCCTTTAAAGGCCCCGGGCCCTCAGGGCTCAAGTAAAAACAAAATTTAATGAAAATTTCCCTTTGAAAGCCCCGGGGCCCTCAGGGCTCAATAAAAACAAAATTTAATGAAAATTTCTCTTTGAGGAGGCCGGGGCCTTCAGGGCTCAAGTAAAAATGGGAAAATTTAGATAAAAAAAAAGAAAATATAATAAAAATTTCTCTATGAGCGCCCTTGGCTAAGTAAACAAAATTTAATGAAAATTTCCCTTTGAAGGCCCGGCCCTCAGGGCTCAATAAAAACAAAATTTAATGAAAATTTCCCTTTGAAAGGCCCGGGGCCCTCAGGGCTCAAGTAAAAACAAATTTAATGAAAATTTCTCTTTGAGAGGCCCGGCCTTCAGGGCTCAATAAAAATGGAAAATTTATAAAAGAAATATAATAAAAATTTCTCTATGAGGGCCCCGGGGCCTGGGGCTCAATAAAACAAAATTTAATAAAATTTCCCTTTGAAAGGCCCGGGGCCTCAGGCTCAATAAACAAAATTTAATGAAAATTTCCCTTTGAAAGGCCCCGGGGCCCTCAGGGCTCAAGTAAAAACAAAATTTAATGAAAATTTCTTTTGAGAGGGCCCTCAGGGCTCAGTAAACAAAATTTATGAAAATTTCCCTTTGAACCGCCCCGAGTAAAACAAAATTTAATGAAAATTTCTCTTTGAGAGGCCCGGGGCCCTCAGGGCTCAAGTAAAAACAAAATTTAATGAAAATTTCTCTTGAGAGGCCCGGGGCCCTCGGGCTCAATAAAAACAAAATTTAATGAAAATTTCCCTTTGAAGCCCGGGGCCCTTGGGGTTCAGGGATATACGGTATTTTAAAAATATTTTTTGTATGGAGGAGGGATATTTAAAGGACCACCCCCTCCAAGAAAAAAATTCAATAGCCCCTTCGTTCCCCCCAGGCCCCCAACTTCCTCGCCCCGTTGCCAAGCCCTTCCGGGTTTTAAAATATTTACTAGCTGGTGTGCCCGATCTTTGTGTACTCCACTTTTAAGCGCCATTTTTTCTTTATATATTATACAATAGGTATTATAATTTGAATTTGATTCATTTAGCCTCTCTATAAATAAAGGGGGAAAATTGAGAATTATCAAAACGTAGGCACCTCTTTGCCAAAACGCATTTGAAATAAAATGATGCCATTTAGGGGCATAGGGATCTAAACCCCCCTCCCTTAAGATAATTTTCTGGCTAAGCCCTTCATTATTTCGCGAAAAGATAGAAACTTAATAATTACTATTTTTAAAAATCTGGTGTGACTGGTCGCACAGCACACAACTTTCTCTTACCTCTTAGGTAATCGAAAGTTGTGTTCTGAGCTTGTCATACCATACACAAAAATATTTTTGAGTCCCGGACCCTCTCAAAGGTTTTATTAAAACAATGCTTATATATTATTAGGATCAGGAAGATGTATGGCAGCCAGCAAGTGATAAACAAAACTATTTGATTATCGTCGACGTTTCGGGATCACGTCGATCCCATCTTCAGGACGATAAACTGTTATTGTTGCTTAGATAGATGCAACCAAAATTGTATGAACCAAAATTGCATTTATCTAAGCAACAATAACAGTTTATCGTCCTGAAGATGGGATCGACGTGATCCCGAAACGTCGACGATAATTAAATAGTTTTGTTTATCACTTGCTGACTGCCATACATCTTCCTGATCCTAATAATTGCCACTCAGTCATCGAAATTCTTCTGCTTATATATTAATATATTTTTTTTCTTAGGCCATTTAAGACTTTAAACGATACTCGTATTTATAATATAAATTTATTTGGGGTCCAGGCATTCTTATTTAAGCCATTTGGTATCCAAGTGGCTTAAATAATATCATCGGACTGCCTGGGGTCCGCGACGTTTGGTATACGAGGTTAGCACGCTAACCTCTACGCCAAGCCCCGCGGGCTGCGACGCACTTGCTCAAACAAAAATATAGAAATTGACAATATACCCATATATCGTCTGGTGAGAATCATAGTGGCGAAAGTCCGAAAATTCAATTTTTGAGTTAAGCCTTACGAAACATAGTTACGCCTTTTCTCGAATTGTTCAATTTCGGACTTTCGCCACTTAGCATTCTCAGCAGGCGATATATAGATTTGAAAAATTTCGGGGGGGGGGGGGGTGGCCCTTCCCCTCTTATATACGCCCCAGTCTAATATCGAATATAGGCAGGGTCATACACAGGATAGGGCCGGTGGAGATAAATTCTAGGGCACTCTACTCCTTTAAACTTCATTCATAAAATCCTAATAGAAAATTATTTTCACTAGATTGCTAGACCTCTAAGGAATAGATTCTTAAACAATTTCTCTTTTGCAGGTTGGTGTTTCCCCAGTGCAATTGTGTTCAGTGTTCAGTGTTCAGTGTTCAACTAGTGCAATCAACTGGATCAGCTCTACGAGTGCAGAGAGCTTCGATGGATCAGCTCTACGAGTGCCAGGCAAGGAGCTTCGAGCGACCGTCAACCCCTCAGGAGGTGAATATTTTATTCTCTAGACATATACACATAAATCCAAAAATATATAAATGATCTGATTTTAATTTCTTTTTTTTTTCTTTTTTGTTACAGATTCCTGAGGGTCAACAGAACAAAGGTATTACGCATGGTGCAAGAATATTAAAGGGGATAGATTAGATTAGCTTTTGAGGATGTTCTTTTTTTCAGCTGACACAGAAGAGTAAAGAGCCTCTTCCGCCGCGGGATTTCATTAACATCTTCTTAATACCCAGGGCTTAAGGTGTGATTGCTAAACGAATACAAATTTAATTGTATTCACTTTTCGATATTTCTAATTTAGAAAATTTATTTTCACACCTTAAATATAGTTTAAAGATTTAAATCTAGAGGGGTGGAGGGTGCACCATGCCAACGAGCCAACGAGAGGGATTTTGTTATGAACCTGTAGCTGCTCCGCATGAAGCCAATAGTGGAGAAATCAACGAGAATATTTTTCAATTTAGGCCTCGGAGATTCGTCGTTATTATTATAGCTTCAGGTGTCTTCTCTAATCTTTAGCTAGTTGGTTTTGTTAGGGTTCCTTGGTTGTATTTGTATTTAGGATCCAAACAGAGAGCTAAAATGAAAATATTCTCGTTGATTTGTTCCATTAACGGTTCATAAGGAGATGCGGTCAGATCTGATAGAAAGATTGAGGCCCAGGTTCTCAAGTGTTCTTGTGCTTGCGAAAAGACGTCTTTTTAAGACGCAAAGGGAGTCGGATATGTTTTTGTATATTGGGGGCTCTTGGGTAAACGAGAGTCAGGGAGGGATGTCGTTTTTCCAGGGATAGCCTGGATGTAAATAACGCATTCCCTTAAGGCCAGGGACAGGCCCGAGGGCCCCGCCGATCTGATGGTGGGGACCGGGTATATTCAATTACAATTCGTTCGTATTTCTAATTAGGCTAGGTAGGATCTCTTTCAAGCCCCCTGGTCTCTCGTTTACTCGTAATCCAAAAAATCACGTTCATTCTCACTGATATGACCCGACTTTCGGTTTTTCGAATTATAAATCACAATTCTTTATTGAAATTTTGCATATAATAAAAAGAATTGTTCCGCGCATTATTTTTGCTTGAATTCTTTCCAAATTTTGTTTTTGTTTTATTTTAAAGAAAAAACAAGAAGTCGTCAAGAATTAAGTATTACGCGAAATTTTTAATAAGTAAGTATATTTCCTATACAAAATAAAATGAGCAAAAACTAATTCAAATTTGTTTATTTTTCAGATGACTTTATACGTATTTCCTTGACGTTCTTGTTTTCATTTTGATTAAATAAAAACATGAACTCATTTAATAATACTAATGAAGAAACATTTTGCCTTAAGAGTGTATCATCTATTGGTGTCTACGACCCCACTGTTTATTTCAACTTCTATTTTGAATTTTTCTTTTTTTGTTTTTTATAATATATTTTATAAAGTGAAGTGCAAATAAAAAAAAAGAAGTCTTCAAGATTAATTTTGAAAGCAACATAATTTCAAAAGTAAGTAAATTTTCATTAAGCGATAAAATCAAAATATGGAAACTAATATTTTTTTTTTTTTTTTAGGTAAAGGTGAGGTTAGGTGGGCTATGAGGGGAGGAGGAGGCCCAAAAGAAGAAAAAATAATCTTTCATAACAAATATCCGAATTGGGTATAAAGCACCCAGATCGCTGCCGTTAAGCAAATATCAGCCACGCCAGGATACATAAATGAAATTGATGAGTTCAAATGAGTGAAATATTTTTATCCTACAAGGGGAGAAAAATTTACTCTTTGGGTGTTTATAGATATTTGTACTTGAGAGCGACCTTAATTTCAACAACAACAATAAATAAAAAATCTGGTGTGAACGGTCGCACAGCACACAACTTTCTCTTACCTCTGGTGAGTTTTTACTGGGCTTGTCACACCAGATTTTTTCTATTGACATATGTTTAGTTTCCGCCGATATACGAGTATATTATAATTAAAGATATACCATTTATTTTTAAGGTTCAGGACATCCCAATTAAGCAGCGCAGCTAGTCGTTTTTTCAATTTTTATTTAAACATAAAGTGCCAGGGCCAACGTTTCGGTCACATTTGGGACCATCATCAGAGCTGGTTTTATGTTCAATCTCTCCATCACATAATATTCGACTTGAAGGTGTTAGATGAGCGCTCTTCTTGAATTTAGAGAACGTTGGCCCTGGCACTTTATGTTTAAATAAAAATTGAAAAAACGACTAGCTGCGTTGCTCATTTGGGATTTCCTGAACATTAAATAAATTGTATTATCAAGCTATACACCTCAATTTTTTTTTTTTTTTTTTTTTCTTTATTTTTCTGGCCGTTAGCCTCCGCCATTCAGCCCTACACCTCAATTAAATCTAAAGAATAATAGTCTAATTCAGTGGTTCCCAACCTTTTGAAGCCCACGGCACCCTTAGGTCTAACATTAGGCACTATTAAGCACCAGCGGCACCCTTACACGAATAAAAAAAATCTGGTGTGACTGGTGGCACAGCAGATTTTTTGTATTGAGATATATTAAGTTCCCGACACTACGGTACATTTGAATTTGAAAAATTTATAAACTATTTGTTTATTTATATTTTGTTACTATTATATCCTTTAAATAAACTATTAATAATTTTTATTTATTCCATTATCTCACGGCACCCCTAAGGAAATCACGCGGCACCCTTGGGTCCGGGGCACACCGGTTGGGAACCACTGGTCTAATTAATAAAACCTTAAAAACTGTTTTAAGACGATCTGCCAGATGCAACGAATTTTTGAAAATGGCGGAGTTTTTTGCCATGTCGCCAAACTTTTTTGATTAAATTATGATGTTAGTTAATCTGCAGTTTAAATGTGTTTATGAATAGAGAGTTTATTAAAATACATATTATCGGTTTAACAGTTGATTAATTAAAAGGCTTTTATTTATTTATTTTTTTTTTTTAAACACTCACACTTTTTTCTCATTCACACTCACACACACACACACATTCAGACAGTCTCTTCGGCAACTCAGGCCATATAAGACTTTGACGATATCCGTTAATTATTGATTAATATACATATTTGGGGTCCAGGCATTCTTATTTAAGCCATTTGGTATCCAAATCGAGATATATTTAGTTGCTCTTAGGACCTAAGTTCCAAACTTGACCACGCGTTTCATAGATGGAGCTGAGCTACGAATGCTTCCACAACAGTAAAGTGTACCACGAAAAATTTCACTGATATACTTTTTAAAGAACATCTAAAAAATAGTTCATTTATGAATTTTAAACAAAATCGTTGGAGCGAATTTTGAGAAAATCGAAAAAATCTGAAAAAGTAAATCAGAAAAGTACTAGTGCTTTGTGGCCGATTTTATTTAAAAGCTTATTTTCACCCCTTGGAAGGGTGCCTAACTTAATTATTAAATTTCAACCTCGTAGCTCTTTAAGTTGCTGTGATATTTT